>JZKD02S1205602.1:0-12528 GCA_000966675.3 Picea glauca
TTACATAGGAAAATGCAACTTTTTTCCTCAGGAAAAGTTCTCCTTCCTTCTCTCTTCAGGAACTCAGGCCACTGTGACCCCTCTAAAAGCAATAGATAGGTTTACATCATTAACGATCATAGGGATGACGAAAATAATGTGTAACACCATGTTTATCATATAAACATTAAAATAAAACTAATTCAGAGATATCATTATGTAAATTAAAGCCAATAAAAAATAGTGAAATAGTTTAAGTTTCATTATCATAACACATGTCCTTAAACTGGGTCATTTTGTAAACAAAATGCCCACAAATAAGAAGATCCAATGTGTGAAACTAGTCAAAACAAATGGGCACTACTTATTAAAAGGAACTCCCATGAATTGATAATTAAATTGTGACGATATTAGTAGGTATTAAGCAAACGTTAATCTTGGGAATTACCTCATGGAATTTGAGAGGTTGAGAATGATGCTTTGACATTATGACTCATAGACACCATGGTGCTCCAATGGGAAGGGTTTGTTAAGAAATAAATCATAGATGTTTGAAGAGGATATGTCACAAGTGATTTCATATTTTAATGGATAGAGTTTGCCCTAGAATCTACATTACTACATCATGCATAATTCTTGGCATAGTTTCAAGCAACCAATGGTATATATCTAGATGTGTGGTGTTGTTTGGGTCAATTCATTTGATAATTATGGTAGAAATTATGTACATTTGACCTTTTTTTGGTAACGATGAAGTGCATAGGTTGTTCATGCATCCACTTCTTTGAGTATAATAGGAGCTCTTTTTCTTCCTCCATGTTAGTGAGATTGGAAATTATTGGATCTATTTGTGTAGTGAAAACTATGGCATTGGAGGATTTTGGGTCAAATATTTATCTCTACTTCCCTCTATATTATGTAAAAGGGATTAGTTAGGTTATCAATTTAATAATTCATCATGCATGATACTCACTATTTGAGTATGTCACTTACATATGGATTGAACACCATAAATTGGATTGATTATGTTGTTGTGTTAATTGCATTACGATCCTTGTTTTTAGGTTGATCATTGGTTTTTTTGGATGATGTTAGTAATGTTATGTTGATGGTTCTTTGATGTAGAATGGTTCTTGTCACTATACTTGTAATACCCCTAGGGAGAACCACAGTTGTAAATGCACATATAGGCTGGTGAGCCAGGATATTTTGGGCCATAGTGCCTTTGTATATATGTTTTGAGGCCAGAGTGTCTGTGTGATTCCTAGGCCGAAGAGAATATATGCTAAAGGGCCAACGATCCTATCATCGTAATATGTAATCACACTCAAATTATTAATAAAAATACATCACTACTGCAGATCAAGCAAAAAAAAGAGTATGGGGGGCTAGAACTCTACTAGAAGGGAAAGGGGGCTAAGAGTCTAGGAAGAGGGGATAAGCCAAGGGTTCTTAAGCCCAAACAAATACTATATTAATATTTCATAAAGTCTAAGTTATATGATACTTTATCCTAAGTCCTAAGGATGGGGAACATATCATCCAAGTGGGGACAAGGTAGTTCCCAACATGAAAAGTGTCAAGTTGGGAACATGCATACTTAAAGTAAGAACTTAGTACATTTGTCCATTCATTCTCTCATTCATTTTTACCATGTGTACTCTCCTTTCCATCCATCATTGGTATTGTACTTTGGGAGCTTTGGGAGATGATTGTAACCAATAAATATGGTAGTTGAGCTGAAGAAGTAGGTTGTCAGGCCTATGTGCATATTGAAGAGGCAGGTTGTTAGGCCTGTGAGCATTCTCTCTGGGTGAGAGAACCATTAGGAATTGTTTTCCATGTGCACTAGGAAATAAATACAGATCTCAAAGAATTTTTGTCCATCCTGTTGCTGAAGCCCCTAGAAGGGAGGTGGGATAGCCAAAGGATTGTTGAGTAGAGGTACACTTCATGGGGTGGGACAGGCTGTGGGAAATGAGAGGTTGTAGGGTAGTTGCAACAATTTTCACCTTAACCTAAGTTTTATTTTTCCAGTTGGACCTTATTCTAGCTTAGGAAGCCTTCTTTGGTGGAGTTTCTAGCCTCAGCTTGGGGGTGATTTGCTGCTGGGAGTTTATGAGCAGCAGAGTCTGTGACTAGGAGGAAAGTTCAAGGTCTTCTTGCAGTTGGTGAATTATTAAAAAGACAAGTGTTTTTTATCTACGTTTTTATGCTATTTACTGTGTGAATGCTTATTTAAATTCTATATGTTTTACTATACATGTTTATGCATGAAATGTATGTTGTTTGCATTGCATAATCACTGCATATGCAGAGCATGTTATAAATTAGATGGTATCATAGGCATAATTTTTGTGTGGCATCGCCTAACTTGGGGCTGGGGATGCTACAATGTGGTATTTTAGCTCCAGTTTCAATACTAGACTTGTAAGGGCCAAATACAAAGTGCATAATTGAAAATTGCAGATTATGCATGCAAACTGTTCGAAAGAATGTGGGAAAAAGGATGTCTGCAACATGCTTGTCGAAATTACTACAATGAAAATGGGAAAATTTCACAAGTAATTTGAAATTTTTTAGCCTAGAGATTAAAATCTCCAATTGTAATCTAGATTGGGCATTTTCAACCTGTAATTTGTTGAAATTTTGAATTTACAGCACATCCACGACGTCATTGGGAGAAATAGGATGAAATTGGGCAAAATCCCCAATTTCTATAGTTAAATTCATGGGGAATTTGACGAGGAGGAGTCAAATTTCGTGTGCAGAGGTCAAATTGATGCTTACAAGGCATAAATTGGACGTATTGAGCTTAATTATAGAGAAATCATGATTTCATTGGTAAGAATATAAAAATTCTTGAATGAATTTTAGTGAAATTCATGCCCAATATTGTCAACTGGTCGCACACAACATATTTGGTAGTTGCGAAGGTTGATTTGGCATTTATCGAGTTGAAATTGGTTGTAACAAATCTAGTTATAGAGCTACAATGTCAACTAATCCAGGAGGATCCAGGATGCTCATAGAGGTCCAGGAGGATCTAAAACACTCACATAGGTCCATAAGGGTTAAAAAATGCTCAAAATTTGATCGTCTCAAATGTTCTTGAAAAGGACATCAATGCATAGGGCTTGACGATAGTTTTCCAAAGGCACAAAAATCGCCTCAATTGAAGTTCATATGCAAACATTATGGATGGTGAAAGTTCAGGTCAAACCAAGAAAAAGAGAAAGTCAAAGGGTCAAGGTGATACATGTCACCACTGCAAGGGTGACATGTGGCATGATTGTACGACCATACAGTGCTAATGTAGCCACAACATGGAGCACCACGTGGCACACCATACATCCAACTGAGTAGGTGACTTGGAAATCCATGCGGTACAATGGGCCAATTGTAGTTTGACATGTGGAAGAGATAGACCAATGAGAGGCTGCCACGTGTGTTATAACCCTAAATTGCACCACACATGCTTACCTGGCATCAAGCCAACTCATATCCTTTCTTTGCCAAAGCACTGCTAACCAACTCTTTGAAAATCCTCTTTTATAAAGGCCCACGCACCCTAATCCATTACTGCATGCGTGTACATGTTGGGTGACCCAAAACAACCCGCGTGGACCGACAAAAGCATGAAAAAAGGAAAGTTTCCGACAGAACACAAAAGCTATGGGTGAGTTAATTAAAACTCCCAACCATGCATAGCTGAGGGTTCGTCCAAATACCTAGCTCCTTCTAGCCTATAAAAGAAGGGGTAGGGGTCCCATTTGGAGAAGGAAAAATATAACAAAGAAACTCTACCCATTTACGTATTCCCATTGTCCCAACCCTTTAGCCTTTCCTTGTGCCAAAGGAGATTCAAAGCAAAGCAGTTGAAGGACAGAAGAAGAGGAGCCCAGGATCAGGTTTGAGGAGCGGTGGTTGGTCTCAACTTTTGTAAGTTGACTCATTCTAAGTAATAAAGAAAATGCTTTTCCTGTCCCAATTCATGAACTGTTTATAGTTTGATTAGTATATGTTTGGATTTCTAACTCGTTAGTATATAAGTAGTATGCATGCATAGTTGTTGCTTGTCTTGGATGCAGGTCATCTTTGGAAGGAGTATCACGAACAAGTAATCAAGTACAATGGAGGATCAACATCAAACACCAGGAACGAGCTAGGTTGATCTTTCCATGCATTTACTAAGAAAAGGGGATTTAAATCTAGGGATGAAGGTAAAAAAGTAGTTTCTCTTCGGTCATATCTGCATGCAAAGTCTGAACTCTATTTGCTAGTCCGTAGGGAGATTTTCCCAACAATAGAATTGGCGACCATACTGGGGAAACTCTCTAGGGTTCCTGGAATTTTATTTAGTTTTTGGGTAGTTTTAAAGACTAGTTTTTCTTTCCTGTTTTTTCTTTTAGTTTCTGTAAGGTCTGAGCTAGCAGAGAGTCTGGTTTTCCATACCAGATTTCTTTGATTTGCTTGGCTGTATTTTTCGAGACCCACATAGGTACACACGGCCTGCATAAGGTTTGCATGCGTGTGCCCACACCTTACTCTCTTACAACCCATGTGTGAACACTCGCTGAAGAGGTAGCAGTAGCATGTAGAGTTCAGAGAACTTTAGAGGCAGTCATCCTCTTCCCTGTCAGAATCACACATTCTCAGGGGGTTTTTTGGAATTTTGTCTGAGTCTTGTTTGCTAGCAATCCTATCTCAGATTGTTTTTGCCTTATCAATTTTTCCTTACATTATTTGATTTTCTGTAAAAAAGAGTGTCCAAGCCTTCAAGGGATCCTGGTTATCAATATCAGTGGTCTCTTCCTGGTTTGGTCCGTCTATTTTCATTTTTTCTCAGAGTTTAGATATACACACGGCCTGTACAAGGTCAACCCGCGTGTACACACCCTCTATATCTATTCAGTGTGCGTTCACACATGTGCTGTTTGATTAATAGTCGCGTGCTTGTACATGATACTTTTTGTTGAGGGTAAGGCAGTCATCCTTTCCCTTGATAAGAATTATTCCTCTCAGGTGTTTGAATCTCTGTTTGAGCAGTCAATAGCTTAGGATTAATATTACCCTTAGCCTGCTTTTTCTCAGTTAAAAATAAAAGAATTTTTAAGGTTTTTAGACAAGTATGAGAGTCATTGTTTTTAAAATTGATAGTGTGTGATTTTTGACCTGATTCTTTGTGATCTGCGATTAGGACATAATTGTTTTTCTTGGTTTTTTTCTTGTCGGTATTTTTCCTTTCTTGCTTTACTAGCATTTAAATAAAAAAAATCTCTTTTCATTTTCTTATTTGGTTGAAGAGTGTGTTTTTGCATCATTAGCCAGGGAAAAGTCATTTATTTAATAAGTTTTTGCAGTTCACTTAGGTCATAAGTATCTCGTAGTCGAGTGAAATTCCTTTGAGTTTGCTATCCAAAATCTTAGAAAAGTTAATTTTTTTTTTTTTTTGAAAAGTTGTTGAAATTTTTCATTCAGTAAAAGTTTTGTTTCCATCTTTTTTATTCATTTTTTTCTTTCGTATTTTACACATCATCAGTTTCACCTTCATACCCCTTGACGTAAGAAAAATCCATAAAATCAACACTAAATTTAAAATCTACTAGAATTTTATGTTTGTAGGGTTCACCAACTAGTTCAGGAATAGGGCCTTGGATTAGGTTGGAGAGGAAACTCTTCAAGGCCATTTAAAATCAAACATTGGAGTATGAGATAGGGAGTGTCTAAGTCCAGTGTCGTGAAAGTTATCTGGGACCCCACTCTAACATAAGGGATAAACATGAGGTCACGTGTGGAAAGGTAGCGGAGATAACCCCTTCAAAGATGGACCAATCGTAGTGGAGAACACATATAGAGGGCTTGTTTTGGGATTCCGTCGTTTGCATTTGCCATGGGGCTTCGTGGGTCTCGAATACGTTCGAGGTCCTCAATTGTCTTCTGGACCATTTCCTCTTGATACCCTTGATAGGTTTCGGGCTCGATACCCTGCTCATTGTGGTCTACCCGACTTTCGACTGTACCCGCCTGGTGATTGTTCGCGTGCTGGCAACCTAGTTGCCAATCTTTTTTAGGGACATACACANACGTATTCCCATTGTCCCAACCCTTTAGCCTTTCCTTGTGCCAAAGGAGATTCAAAGCAAAGCAGTTGAAGGACAGAAGAAGAGGAGCCCAGGATCAGGTTCGAGGAGCGGTGGTTGGTCTCAACTTTTGTAAGTTGACTCATTCTAAGTAATAAAGAAAATGCTTTTCCTGTCCCAATTCATGAACTGTTTATAGTTTGATTAGTATATGTTTGGATTTCTAACTCGTTAGTATATAAGTAGTATGCATGCATAGTTGTTGCTTGTCTTGGATGCAGGTCATCTTTGGAAGGAGTATCACGAACAAGTAATCAAGTACAATGGAGGATCAACATCAAACACCAGGAACGAGCTAGGTTGATCTTTCCATGCATTTACTAAGAAAAGGGGATTTAAATCTAGGGATGAAGGTAAAAAAGTAGTTTCTCTTCGGTCATATCTGCATGCAAAGTCTGAACTCTATTTGCTAGTCCGTAGGGATATTTTCCCAACAATAGAATTGGCGACCATACTGGGGAAACTCTCTAGGGTTCCTGGAATTTTATTTAGTTTTTGGGTAGTTTTAAAGACTAGTTTTTCTTGCCTGTTTTTTCTTTTAGTTTCTGTAAGTTCTGAGCTAGCAGAGAGTCTGGTTTTCCATACCATATTTCTTTGATTTGCTTGGCTGTATTTTTCGAGACCCACATAGGTACACACGGCCTGCATAAGGTTTGCATGCGTGTGCCCGCACCTTACTCTCTTACAACCCATGTGTGAACACTCGCTGAAGAGGTAGGAGTAGCATGTAGAGTTCAGAGAACTTCAGAGGCAGTCATCCTCTTCCCTGTCAGAATCACACATTCTCAGGGTTTTTTTTGGAATTTTGTCTGAGTCTTGTTTGCTAGCAATCCTATCTCAGATTGTTTTTTCCTTATCATTTTTTCCTTACATTATTTGATTTTCTGTAAAAAAGAGTGTCCAAGCCTTCAAGGGATCCTGGTTATCAATATCAGTGGTCTCTTCCTGGTTTGGTCTGTCTGTTTTCATTTTTTCTCAGAGTTTAGATATACACGCGGCCTGTACAAGGTCAACCCGCGTGTACACGCCCTCTGTATCTATTCAGTGCGCGTTCACACATGTGCTGTTTGATTAACAGTCGCGTGCTTGTACATGATACTTTTTGTTGAGGGTAAGGCAGTCATCCTTTCCCTTGATAAGAATTATTCCTCTCAGGTGTTTGAATCTCTGTTTGAGCAGTCAATAGMTTAGGATTAATATTACCCTTAGCCTGCTTTTTCTCAGTTAAAAATAAAAGWWTTTTTAAGGTTTTTAGACAAGTATGAGAGTCATTGTTTTTAAAATTGATAGTGTGTGATTTTTGACCYGATTCTTTGTGATCTGCGATTAGGMCATAATTGTTTTTCTTGRTTTTTTTCTTGTCGGTATTTTTCCTTTCTTGCTTTACTAGCATTTAAATAAAAAAAATCTCTTTTCATTTTCTTATTTGGTTGAAGAGTGTGTTTTTGCATCATTAGCCAGGGAAAAGTCATTTATTTAATAAGTTTTTGCAGTTCACTTAGGTCATAAGTATCTCGTAGTCGAGTGAAATTCCTTTGAGTTTGCTATCCAAAATCTTAGAAAAGTTAATTTTTTTTTTTTTTTGAAAAGTTGTTGAAATTTTTCATTCAGTAAAAGTTTTGTTTCCATCTTTTTTATTCATTTTTTTCTTTCGTATTTTACACATCATCAGTTTCACCTTCATACCCCTTGACGTAAGAAAAATCCATAAAATCAACACTAAATTTAAAATCTACTAGAATTTTATGTTTGTAGGGTTCACCAACTAGTTCAGGAATAGGGCCTTGGATTAGGTTGGAGAGGAAACTCTTCAAGGCCATTTAAAATCAAACATTGGAGTATGAGATAGGGAGTGTCTAAGTCCAGTGTCGTGAAAGTTATCTGGGACCCCACTCTAACATAAGGGATAAACATGAGGTCACGTGTGGAAAGGTAGCGGAGATAACCCCTTCAAAGATGGACCAATCGTAGTGGAGAACACATATAGAGGGCTTGTTTTGGGATTCCGTCGTTTGCATTTGCCATGGGGCTTCGTGGGTCTCGAATACGTTCGAGGTCCTCAATTGTCTTCTGGACCATTTCCTCTTGATACCCTTGATAGGTTTCGGGCTCGATACCCTGCTCATTGTGGTCTACCCGACTTTCGACTGTACCCGCCTGGTGATTGTTCGCGTGCTGGCAACCTAGTTGCCAATCTTTTTTAGGGACATACACAGGTGACTGCGGGGGTATACCATGGTATCTAGGATAGAAATTGGGCCACACTTTGCAGAGTATACCCGGAGGGTGCTTCCGTGTTCGATTTTCACTTGCACCGGTAAGTTTCTCTAGTGTCGGTTGTTGTAACTGTTCTTCCAATTAATTTAGTGTTTGCCTGTCTTATCTTCTAGGGACTTTTTTTTTGTGTGTTACTTTTGAACGTTTAGACTACCTTAGAGTTTCTTGGATCTTCTCACACAGTGGAGGATCCTGATCTCCACCGGTCACTAAGGCTTCTTGGCCTACCGCCCGTTACACTAGAGCCACCCCCGCCACCATTAAGGAAAAAACTAGACCAACAAGGGTCTTTTGAAGCGACCGGGTTACAAACCATTGTGCCCAAACAACCCCCGGAGGAATCAACCATTTTGGACCTTGAAGAAATCGCTCTTGGCCCGGTTGAAACCCCAACCACTGATTTCTTGGCACCTTTCATTGTACCAATTCAATTTTACGAGCGCCAGATAGTGTCACACACAACAATGGAAACAAATGCTGTTACTCCTTCTGGGAATTCTTCAATTCCCACCACAGTTGTCACCACAGGAGAGATTTCATCTCCTAACCCACCGTCGTCGGTCTGAGCCACCATGGTCTCAACTGCAACTACTTCACACAGTGGTATGATCCCATCTTTGGCGGCGACCACAACCCCTTTCACACCAAGTGCGACAGGCCCTCTGTTCTCATATGAGATGCCTAGTTCATGTACAAGTCCTGTACTTTCCTACTCCACTTTACAGACTTTGGGTCTGGGGGTAGGGAGCTCTAGCGCTTCTCTGCAAGGTCACATGGGGGGAACTCCTGCTCCTTTTAACACTTTTCCTTATGGAGGAGGTCATATCCCTCCTTCGTCCCCTTCACTCGGTGGCTCGCATCAAAAATCCACCAGGCAACCTACACACAATAGTTTATTTGGAGCGGGGAGTCAAGGACCACCTTCGTATAGTATGCCGGTAGCTTCGACACGATTTTTTTTGAACAGAACGTTTGGTAACAACACTTTCTCGTCAGCCGCTTTCCCAATTGGGGGCAACCCCATTTTTGGAAAATCTACTCCTGTGCAGGGTACTATTCCTGCACAGGGGGAAAACCTAGCAGGACCTTGGAATTCAAGGCAGGGATCCGTTCCCTCCTCCGGAATGCCGATTTGGGGTAATTCTTTCCACAATCAATCAAACCCCAGACAAACTACTATGCCTATCCCCATGGGACCGGCATGGGGTAATCCTTCCCAAATTCCTTCGAATACAATGCATGCCCAACAATATATGTCCTATTTGGGAAATCAGCCGATGATGTCTCCACATATGAAAAATCCTTACACTGGCCAGAGCCATGGTTTCTACCAGAATTCTGGCCAACAACCAAACTTTTCCTGGCAGCCTGGTGCCAGTCAAACTCCAGGCCCCTTTTTCCCAGGTTATTAGCAACAACCCAAACTACCTTTCCTGGTGAATTTACACTTGCCAGATTTGACAAGGTTGTTGAATGACCCTATTTGTCATGATCCGCGTTGGCCTCCTATGTTGATGAAGTTGCCTTCGATCATTCCAAAGTTTGAAACCAAGCCTAACGAAGATCTAGGAGATCATGTGACTACCTTCCATCTTTGGTGCTCATCTAACTCATTGAAAGATGAGTCCGTCCAGTTGCGATTGTTTCAACGTTCTCTCATTGGGAGTGCCGCGAAATGGCACATTGATCTCGATCGCTCAAGATACTCTTATTTTGGCTAACTGGTGATGGATTTCCTGAACCATTTCCAGTTACCTGTGAGATACGACGCTGGCACAAAGTTTCTCTCCAATTTCGAATAGACAATAGCGGACCATATCTCTGATCACATCCGAGAATGGAGATGTCGGAAGAATTTAATCGAGGTACCAGTCCCACCAGCATTCCTGCTTGAGTGGTTCCTTAAGTCTTTGGTCCCACAGTTATCCAAAGACATTGCGACGTCAGGAGTTTTCTCNTTTTTTTCTTGTCGGTATTTTTCCTTTCTTGCTTTACTAGCATTTAAATAAAAAAAATCTCTTTTCATTTTCTTATTTGGTTGAAGAGTGTGTTTTTGCATCATTAGCCAGGGAAAAGTCATTTATTTAATAAGTTTTTGCAGTTCACTTAGGTCATAAGTATCTCGTAGTCGAGTGAAATTCCTTTGAGTTTGCTATCCAAAATCTTAGAAAAGTTAATTTTTTTTTTTTTTTGAAAAGTTGTTGAAATTTTTCATTCAGTAAAAGTTTTGTTTCCATCTTTTTTATTCATTTTTTTCTTTCGTATTTTACACATCATCAGTTTCACCTTCATACCCCTTGACGTAAGAAAAATCCATAAAATCAACACTAAATTTAAAATCTACTAGAATTTTATGTTTGTAGGGTTCACCAACTAGTTCAGGAATAGGGCCTTGGATTAGGTTGGAGAGGAAACTCTTCAAGGCCATTTAAAATCAAACATTGGAGTATGAGATAGGGAGTGTCTAAGTCCAGTGTCGTGAAAGTTATCTGGGACCCCACTCTAACATAAGGGATAAACATGAGGTCACGTGTGGAAAGGTAGCGGAGATAACCCCTTCAAAGATGGACCAATCGTAGTGGAGAACACATATAGAGGGCTTGTTTTGGGATTCCGTCGTTTGCATTTGCCATGGGGCTTCGTGGGTCTCGAATACGTTCGAGGTCCTCAATTGTCTTCTGGACCATTTCCTCTTGATACCCTTGATAGGTTTCGGGCTCGATACCCTGCTCATTGTGGTCTACCCGACTTTCGACTGTACCCGCCTGGTGATTGTTCGCGTGCTGGCAACCTAGTTGCCAATCTTTTTTAGGGACATACACATGTGACTGCGGGGGTATACCATGGTATCTAGGATAGACATTGGGCCACACTTTGTAGAGTATACCCGGAGGGTGCTTCCGTGTTCGATTTTCACTTGCACCAGTAAGTTTCTCTAGTGTCGGTTGTTGTAACTGTTCTTCCAATTAATTTAGTGTTTGCCTGTCTTATCTTCTAGGGACTTTTTTTTTTTGTGTGTTACTTTTGAACGTTTAGAATACCTTAGAGTTTCTTGGATCTTCTCACACAATGGAGGATCCTGAGCTCCACCGGTCACGAAGGCTTCTTGGCCTACCGCCAGTTACACTGAAGCCACCCCCGCCACCATTAAGGAAAAAACTAGACCAACAAGGGTCTTTTGAAGCGACCGGGTTACAAACCATTGTGCCCAAACAACCCCCGGAGGAATCGACCATTTTGGACCTTGAAGAAATCGCTCTTGGCCTGGTTGAAACCCCAACCACTGATTTCTTGGCACCTTTCATTGTACCAATTCAATTTTACGAGTGCCAGATAGTGTCACACACAACAATGGAAACAAATGCTGTTACTCCTTCTGGGAATTCTTCAATTCCCACCACAGTTGTCACCACAGGAGAGATTTCATCTCCTAACCCACCGTCGTCGGTCTGAGCCACCATGGTCTCGACTGCAACTACTTCACACAGTGGTATGATCCCATCTTTGGCGGCGACCACAACCCCTTTCACACCAAGTGCGACATGCCCTCTGTTCTCATATGAGATGCCTAGTTCATGTACAAGTCCTGTACTTTCCTACTCCACTTTATAGACTTTGGGTCTGGGGGTAGGGAGCTCTAGCGCTTCTCTGCAAGGTCACATGGGGGGAACTCTTGCTCCTTTTAACACTTTTCCTTACGGAGGAGGTCATATCCCTCCTTCGTCCCCTTCACTCGGTGGCTCGCATCAACAATCCGCCAGGCAACCTACACACAATAGTTTATTTGGAGCGGGGAGTCAAGGACAACCTTTGCATAGTATGCCAGTAGCTTCGACACCATTTTTTTTGAACAAAACATTTGGTAACAACACCTTCTCGTCAGCCGCTTTCCTGATTGGGGGAAACCCCATTTTTGGAAAATCTACTCCTGTGCAGGGTACTATTCCTGCACAGGGGGAAAACCTAGCAGGACCTTGGAATTCAGGGCAGGGATCCGTTCCCTCCTCCAGAATGCCGATCTGGGGTAATTCTTTCCACAATCAATGGAACCCCGGACAAACTACTATGCCTATCCCCATGGGACCGGCATGGGGTAATCCTTCCCAAAGTCCTTCGAATACAATGCATG
>JZKD02S1205646.1:0-12528 GCA_000966675.3 Picea glauca
TGTGTATGAAGAAAATTCACAAATGTCCATATTAAGTCATTCTTCTAAAGAAATACTTATCTCCTTGTGAATAAAGTCCAAAATCCTTCAGGAAATTCTCCTTGTGGATAAAGTCTCAAATCCTTAAAAAATTATCATCCCATGTTATGTTATTTGATCATATTTACACAACAATAAAATACTAATCTTCTCGGCAGTTAAATACTTCTCTCTTCTTCTTCTGCAGTGGTCATATAATCAAATTCCATGATGTCCTTTCAAACTAAAGTACTCATAAATCTCCATATTAATCCATTCTTCCAAAAAACTACTTATTGTCTAAAACAATTCACAAATATTCATTTTAAAAACCATTCTTCTGAAAAATAATTATCTTCTCTTTCTTCGGTGGAATATATGTTCTCATATAATCTTGCATGTACATGAAGAAAACACAAATCTGCACATGTATATTAAGTCATTCTTCAAAAACCATTTAAATGGGATGTATTCTTATTAAATATATTGAAATGCTCTTTGAAATTATGTGAGCTAGATCACATATACAATATGTGAGCTTATTTGTAAATCTAATTGAATGTTGGTTTTTGTGATTAGTAACCAATTTTGTTAAGAGTTTGATAATACCCTGACAATAAGGAATTCACTTCATTGTATGTAGAAAACAAAAATTTGTCCATACTATGCCATTCTTGGACAAGAAAACAAGGAATGCATTTGAGGAAAATTTAGAAACTTTCTCTTTTCTGATGTGTGATAGAATCTGTTCTCAAATATTCAAACATGTTCAAGTTCAAAATTATGTCTTCATCATGATCTAACCTTAAATAAGTTTGAATGTACACCATTTAAGACAATGATAAACTTATCTAGAGGTTCTATATATTTCAAAATAATTGATTAAAGTGTTGAATAGGAAAGATTAAACTAAAAATTTGAGAAAACAAAAATTTGATAAAAGAACATGCATTTATGAATCATCCTAAATGGACACATCCTTCCCTAATCTAGGTGCTTCCTCTGCTTCTTCAATCCCAATCTCCTTCCAAGCACACTCTCAGGTACTCTCTTCTCCACATTAACCTATATAACACATTTCAAATTTGAAAATTTGAAAATTTGAAAAATTATATTTAAATGATTATAACACATTAAATTTAAATGATTTTAAGACATTAAATGATACCTGTGAAATCTCACCATATTCAAATTCTCCCAATGAGAATTGAGACAAGTCTGCCCAAGTAGTAGGAGATGGAATAAAGATCTGTGAACAACACAACTAAAAACTAATTCTAGGATTCAATGTGTTCACAATTATACAAAATTATAAATGTTGTTGATCTCTTATTCAAAAGAGTGGATATTGAACAACTATTAGAAAATACATACCTGATTCAACCCATCCAAATTTAAAATTGTCGAATCAAGTCCCCTACCGATTGGAGATTCGTTTAACATATCTTCAAACTGCAATTAATGGCAAGAAGAACTAGATTATTTCTATAGAGACAATGATATCTAAATCTAAAACTAGAAGTAAACTATCATAAAATGCGTAAAAAAATTTCTAAATAGAACACATACCAATCTGCGGTTCGGGGCATCATTCTGAATGACCTTCTTCTAACCATTCCGACAAAATTTTGCATACTCCAAAACATCTTCTGCTGACATTGTATCTAACTCTGTATTTGTTTTATCAACAAATGTAGTCTGAGAATTGGTTTCCGCTCGCTGACGCTTCATGCCAACATCAACACCATAAAAAATAACTTCCAAATTTTCCCTGATTGTAGTCCTGGCCTCTTTTACAACTTTTGATGTAGCCTGAAACTCTGAAAGTGAAGAAAATGCCCCTGTTGGGCAAGGTACTAAAGGTTGTGGAGGCCTTGACAATGTTGCACTTCGATATGACCACAATCATATGTACGCCATTTACTAGTTCCATAATATTTGGACGGTAGACTAGTATAATCAGGGTGCATGTGCAAGAAAAACTCTACAAAAATGTGTCTTGCAAAATAGTGTGGAACCTCATCGTTCCACGACAATTTCTCATATGCCGCCAAAAATCTGTTATACAGATGTCCTGCAAAGTCATGGTGCTTAAAATATTACACCTTCAACATCTTCTGCTTTGGACCCTCTTTGACATTGAACATGGAAATGGCGTCTTCTTTTGAAACTCTATTTTTTACTGCCTCTCATTTATCAGGACCCATCACCTCTGACTTTCTCCACCTTATTAGTGTAACATCCCGCTCTGGCGCACTGAGGAAACTTATTCTTTGAGGACACTTTCTCGCAAGTGATCCAGACTTTTATGATGTTAAAACATTTACCCTTGATTATGATGCGTTATGATAGATGACATGATGTTTTACTTCTTGACGTAGACAGGTGCTTTTGACTCAGTTGTATTGAGTGTGCAGGGTTTTTGGACCTTGAGGATGCAGAGGCATCGGTGGAACCCCCTTGGACTCCGGATTGAGTCAAGGAGTGTGCTATTGGGTTGATTTATTTATTGCAATATTTCATTGATTTGATGATATGATGTTGACATGTTCTGACATGATTTTGGATGATCCAGGCTGACGATAGCTTGCTGATCGGACTCACATATGGAGTAAAGGGGCCACACACGATTTTCAAAGAGGTTGAGGGAGAGGTGTGGACAACAGCCCTGCCACAGCCTACTAGCACTCCTGCCGTGGCTCGAACTGTAGGTTAACGATCACTTAGTTCGAGAGGATCCATGATGCCATGAGGGCAGACTGCGACAGTCGCTCATGATGATTCTAAGGGGCGCGCAATAAGGCGGGGGCCTTATTCCTTAGAGCTCTTAGTCTCCCACAAGTTCACCTGGCGGAGTGTTGACTCCAGGGGTTATAGATATCTACCAATCAGTCAAGTCGGCGAGTAGCACCCTTGGAGCACATGGTGCATCCTGAAGGGCACGTCGCGCGAAAGAAACACAAGTTGGCGAGTGGCACCCTTGGAGCACGTGGTGCATCCTGAAGGGCACGTCACGCAAACGAAAGGAACGAGGCGAGTGGCACCCTTGGAGCACGTTGTGCGTTTTGAATGGCACGTCGCGTTGATGAGGTTGAAGAAACAAACCTAGATGGCCCTAAGACTTTAACGCCTTAAGAAATCCTTAAACAACTTCCCTAACCAAGTGTCGCCCAATTCAGAATCTAAGTCGTAAGTCTAAAAATTTTCTAGGGTAAAAATTTAGTCTAACCTTAAGAGAAAGACCCTAGAATAAAAATAACATTTTAAACAAAAAACCCACTTAAATAATAGTTTGGTCTTCATGAAATTCTTGGGGTAAATGACGAGAATAAGAATTTACTTAAAACTAATGGTGTTAAAATTTTGCAAAGAAGAAATTAATTCCTAACTTGGGAAAGAACAAAAGATATTAAATAAATAATAAATGAAAAGATTAATTAGCACATTTACCTTTTTGGTTTTAAAAAAGAAGAAGGGAATAATAAAAATAGGGAAACTAAGTAATAAAGGAAACATAGTAAAGGAAAGAAGGGGACATAGGGTAAAAACAAAAGTCAACATAGTAAGGAATCTGCAATTAAGAACTTCCTAAAATGAACTAAATTTAGCAACATCATTTTAGGAAATTTACTAAAAGCATATAAGGGGATCTAGGAACACTTAGGAGTAAATTTAGGAGCGATTCTAGATGGGTGAGGGAAATGAGGAATTTATTAAATTAAATAAAATAATTACTTGAGGAAAGAGGGGGATGGATGACACTTGTGCGATGAATAATATCCATAATATTTTATTGAAACTTAATCAAAAATGTGATTTAGGAAAGTTGGTGGGTCTCAAAAACTCTATAAAAGAAAAGGAAGATGAGGTTAAAAGGGGATCGACTATTAGTGTATCGTTACACTGTCGAATTGTGAGTTGACTGATTGCTTGTGAGGAGTTGGGAATTTCTCAGCTTATATTGGAGTGGTAGCCCAGCCTTGCGAGGCGAGCTGGGAAGCTAGATATACCATCTGGACAGTGTGTGTCCCCTTTGTGGCTCGGGGGGCTAAGGGGGAAGTAGAGTACCCCTAGCGATTGGCTGGGAGGTACCGGTGTAGTTTCTATGGTTGGCGAGTAGGAGTAGCACGGAGCAGGAGCGGCATGGCGCAGGAGCGGCTTGGAGCGCGTGGATGTCATCGAGGTGGGAGTTAAGAAAACGGTATGACTTATAATTTAGTAGACTAGAATGCATTGCAATTTTCCTCTGTTAATAAAGTTATTTACCTCCGTTATTAGAAAGATGATGAAATTTTTTATGGATGTTATAGTTCCTATTTTCCCGTTGACTATCTGTTAAAGTGTTTCTGGGATAGCTCAGCTCTGCGCTTAACGCGCTCCTTGTGATTCCACCATGCATTTTACTTACCTTGCAACTACAGAATTAGCAGCCTCGCTTCAGGACTTTATCTCTGAAGTTAGGTGGGTTGGCGTAATTATTTGTGTTGTATTTGTGTCTAGTTGCACCTATACTAGTTCTCCTACCATACTCGATTTTGACGCAAAATTTATGACTGAATTTTACTGAATATAATTGTCCGAATCAGTTTCTGAAATAACTTTCTGTGTTGCGCTGCCAATATATTTTTCCCATATATGTTTGCGCTGCCAATAAATTTTTCCCATGCGAAATTCCTTGTATCACTGGTGGTAGTTGGGTTCCTTCTGCGTATATAATCACATATTCAAATCCATCATTTTAAATTGGATTGCATTTTCTGTGCACAAGCTTTGTTTTTTTTCCAGAGCCATATCATATTATATGTTGTAAATTTAACTGTATTATCTGTGAACAAGCGGGCTTCTTTGACACCAGCATATCCATGGCTCGGTGAATGAGGTTCATAATTATTCAGTACTGAACTGTGAAATGCATTTAGCGAATGCATTTAACTTTTCCTGTTGTTGGAATTACCAGAACATCATTTTTATTTGAAAAATTTCCAGATTGAAAGTAAAAAGAAAAGAAAAACAAGAACTTGATAGTTGAGTATCTCGCCATGAGAAGACTGCCCCTTCAACGATTGGCCAGGTGATAACTAGGTGTGTTCCTCCTGCGAACCGTTCTGGTGTTTAATTCTGCGTTTGGGGGTTAGTTTTTGTGCGAAGTGTGGAAAGATACCCACACGTTTTAACCTATCCCAACCCTGCTGCGTGGTGGACTCTATTTTGGGGTCTTGATTCCTTGAACCGAGACCTGTACCCATGCCTTCCCTCCCTCACCTTTTTTTGACAGCGAAATTAATGAGAATTCTCGCCACCTGTGAATTACGGATATTTTTTTTGGGTTCCTTGTTTTCTAATTAACACACGGAAATCAATGGATCGTTTCTTTAATGATTAAGAGGGTCCAGTCTTTGTGCATGGTTTTTCTTGATGTTTTAGTTAAATGATTTTGAGAATTCGTTTCTGGCATTTTTCATTTTTGTGAGATCATTGAAAATTCGTTCTGGCAAACTTGTGTTGGCAATTCGTTTCTAGCATTTGCATTTTTGTAAGATCATTTGACAATTCGTTCTGGCAATTTGTGTTGGCAATTAGTTTATGGCATTTTTCATTTTCGTAAGATCATTTGACAATTCGTTCTAGCAAACTGGTGTTGGCAATTCGTTTCTGGAATTTGCATTTTTGTAAGATCCTTCGACATTTCGTTCTGGCAAATTAGTGTTGGCAATTCGTTTCTGGCATTTTCATTTTTGTGAGATTAATTCCGAGAATTCGTTTTTGAAATTTCGTGCTGGCAATTTCGTTCTAGCACTTTCGTTTGTAAGTTGGTTTCTAAATTTTTTTCTAGCACATTTGGTTCTGGTACTCAATGCTTTATCAAGGTTAAGGGATGGCAAGATGCGATTTGGATTAATTTGGAAATTGCCGAATTGATTCTCGGATTCCGTTAGTGCCAATTTAGAAATTGTCGGATTGATTGGGTCTCTGACAGTTGTCTTTGATGGCTGCCAATTTAAGGCATGATTTCTGGCATGCACGCCTCAGTCGCCCTTTTGGTCTGGCATGTACTCACTGCCGTTGGTTTTATTGTTAAAGATATCATAAATTGTGTTAGTAAGGTGTAAATGTATTGATTAGGTAATGTTGTTACTGTAATATGTAAAGGAATGCCATTGAATATTTTGTTTATAAAATAAGTAATTGTAATATATTGTTTTTGAAATATGTAATTATAATGTTCTTGCAATATAATAAAATGCAATGTTAGTGTTGATAACCTATGAAATGTAAGTTCATTGTTATTTTATGTGCAATGTATTGTAGTGTAAGATCACTGTCATATACTGTTTTTGAAATATGTAAATGTATTGTTCTTGCAATATAAATAAAATGCAATGTTAGTGTTGATATCATATGAAATGTATGATCATTGTTATTTTATTGCAATGTTATTGTAATTAGAAAATGTAATGATATGGTTATTTTATTGTAATGTTAGTGTAAACTATTGTTATTGATAAACATATATGGTGGAATGTCCTGGAATTAACTACAATAAATTACTCGGAGTTAGTAAATGAGGGTTGTTGTTCATTTAAATAATGTTGAACTTGGGTGTTCGTTGTCGGAGTCCTTTTGTCATGCGCCTTCCGTAAGGGACGTAGTCGTTCTTCTTATTCATGTTGTACTTGATTGTAATCAGTTAGTTGCTTGGTCTGTTTGTGTCGGGCGGGATGTAGACACCTCCACGTAGCCTAGTGTGTAAGGGTGGGTGTGTGATTATTTTTTCTGTGTAAGGAATTCAGTGCCGTATCAAGAGTCTCGAGCCCTTTAAAGGCAGGGTTTCCACTCTTGCGACACACCTAACATAGATTACTAGTTTCTGCCTGAGCAGTCGGCCAGGAGCCTATCTGACATTCTATCTCTTCGGAGCAGAGAACTAAGATTAAACGCCCTGCTTTCCTGTGCAGAAATAGTAAAATATACTACTATGGATTCTTCCATCTATGTTCATACCGTACTTAACCCGTATGTCGTGTAATGCTTGCAGTTGCTTGTGGTGCGCCCTATGTTTTGTTGTTGTGGTCATCGTTGTTGTGTCTTGTTAGTCATCGGGTGGCGACATGAGTCAAGTGTGTCTGTTTCCTTTTACACGCGCACAGACCCTTTAAAAAAAAAATTGTACCTGTTATCAGAGTTTTTGTCGTAATGAGGAGGTTCGTTACAATTAGATCGATAAAACTGTCAGTGGTTGGCCCCATATTCTTATATGCATCTATAAAGTTTTCCAATGAATGAAAAACAATTTGAAAACTTTGTTTTCTCTCCTAAGGAAGTTCCAAGACCACCAAATCATTTTTCAATCTCTTTTTAACACTTGAGCATCACTCAAGCATCATTGCTTCAGTATTCCCTTCCCAGGAAAGTTCATCACCAACATCTGAAGGATAGGTGGATGTAGGCGTGTAATCTTTTGTTTCTTGATAACCCGACCTCCTAAATCCAACTTCACCCTCTACACCGACATTTGAATATTCATGACAACCACTCTCATTATCATCCCTTTCTCTAAATCGATTGTATACACACACATTTGAAAGTAACTTCAAGATTTAACCTCACCTAAATTTAAATAAAAAAAAATTCAACAAAAATAAACAAAATTTAAGAAACTTACCAGAAATATTCTCTTGTCCAAAGGTACTCCCTACATTCCCAGGTGTAGGAGTATCGATGCGCAACCTATCTAAGAAGGCTGTATCCATAACACTGGATTAAACAGGTTCTGTAGCTGATATATTTACACACTCGTTTGAAAATCTCCTCTGACGAGATTGTTGTTGCTCACTCGGAGTCTCAGTCGAAGAAGGAGTTCTTGTTCTTCCTTCTTGAGAATACCTAGAGTGTTTGCAAGGAATATTTGGAGAATCCCATGTCGACATCTCTCCTCAATATATATCCACAATGCAGAGTTTATCAATAAAAACACAGAGATGTACACAAGTTCAAGCAATTAAAAACGTAGAGATAAATCAAAGTTTTAATCAATCAAGCCATAGAGGTACTCACTCATTATAAGGAAAAAATAATAGATATTTAGCCATGAATCAATAAACTCAAATATAATTAAGGGTTCCATAGATAGCACGAAAAATTCTTATCCTTCACTCATCATCCATGCACAGAAAAACAGGGCATTTGAATCTATAGGTCTTTAAACACCGAAGTGACGACCGTCGATTCAACTCCTAGTTGACTGCTCAGGCACGAACTAACAACTAAAGGGATAAGTGAGAGAAGATAAAACCACAATGTTTTCATAATAATCAATAAAACCCACACATAGAAGTCATTGAAATCAGAAGTTGGGTTCGCCAAGGGACTGTCATTCAACTCAGAGGTTTATCATTCATAATACACATCAAAGAAGAAGACGTAAAGACTAAACATTCAACCATGAATCAATCAACTAAAAGATAATTAATGGATAGACAACAGGAAAAAATCTTATCCTTCACTCATTATCCATGCATAGAAAAGTAGAGAATTTGAATCTATAGGTCTTTAAACACCGAAGTGACGACCATCGATTCGGCTCCTGGCCGACTGTTTAGGCAAGGACTGATGAATAAAGGGATAAGGAACATAAGATAAAACCACAATATTTTCATAATAATCAATAAAACCCACACAAAGAAGTCATTGAAATCAGAAGTTGGGTTTGCCAAGGGAACTCAATTCAGAAAAACAATAATCAAGTGGATTCATTAAAAGTTCCCTATGGTTGGATCCACTAAAAAAATGTATTAGAACATTTCTTTAAGATTCCTTAAAAGTTCCCTATGGTTGGATCCACAAAGACCACATATAATTTAATGCATTAGAATCCCCAAAACAAAAAGTTTAATCTTCGTAACCTCACACACCCATGTTTTACTATAAAGGGACCTAATTTTACTATAAACTAAGAGATTTCCACTAAGGGATTTATACCTAATTGCTACATAAAGGAACCATATTTCCACTAAGGGATTTCTTAACTATAAACTCCCTAACTCCCTTGCTTGATATAGTTTTGAGTTTATTTGTTGTTGATTATCAAACCTAACATCATATCCCTCCATGTCCAAAACCTATTTTTACCTTGAAAACAATTGCAAATCGTATGAATTTTGGCTCTGGGAAAAAAATTAACCCCTTTTGAGACACTCATCAATCTTGTTATATTATATATGGATTTGAAGATTTGGGTTTATAATTTATAATTTTATAATTAATATCATACAACCTATCCTATCCTCATATAATTAGTTATTTCCCCATTAAGAGAATGACTAAAACTAGGTACCTAATGTAGAGGCACAAGAGACTACTAACATGAAAGAAAATACATGCTACCTATGATTTTTTCAAACTCTAGTCAAAGCCACCTATGGCTTAATGGGGGTTGGTATAAAGATGTCAATTCTTGGCTAAATCATTTGAGAATGGAGAAGGAGATCACTCTACAAAACATTGATATACCATTAAAAATACTATTAAATCGAAATTCAATGAAATATCAATACTTATCAAGAGCTTTTGTTAACTAGAAGGTAGGGATAAAATGTTGCTTCTAACATAAAAACTCTGATATGATATGGGTTTTCATTAGAAAATGTTTCTACTATGAGTGGATATATTACTAGTGTTAGGTCACATGGCCCTCATAAGTAATAAATGAGTATAATAATTAGTTCCCATATAAGACTCTTTTATTTCTATAAATTAGACTTTATCATCGAAAATGAAGTATTCGTTATAATTATTCCTAAATAGCCAAAGGGTCTCTACAATTGGAAAAGACCACCAAAGTGGAAGACTTTGGAAATGACCACCAAAGTGGGAGACTGGTTCCTTTTTGAGCAGTTTACTATGATAAGAGTCTATGGTTTGGAAGAGAAGCCATATCAAAAGTGACTATTGAATTTGGTTGTTCTAGAGACTGAAAAAAATGAAATTCAATCATTGAATGTTGATCGGATGAATTTCAAGGAAAAACCAAATCTACACAAGTAGGTCAATAATGTCTTACACAGAGATGTGATCAAGACTCATGACAATATGTAGGACATGTTAATCATNCTTATTTCTAGGCCTTATTAATATTGGCCTTTATTACATGGAAATATATTATTCTACCTACATGAGGGGTTAGGGAGGTTAGGTACCTAACATTATGGGACTAGAAGGAAACACAATTCAAACATGGGATGGAATGCATAGGATTTTTCTTAAAAAATATCAAGAATATTGTAAATCCAAAAATTTGAGAGAATAAATTTTCAAAATGACACAAAAAGAATAAGAAGGATTAGAAGATTATCTTGAAAGGTTCTTATATAATATCCAACAATCCAAACAAAACAAGTTAGATCTAGATAATGTTAGAACTATCTTTTTGCAAGGAATTTTAGATGAATCTATTAATTTGCTTAATTTGATGGGAGGTGGAGATGTTTCACAACTAACTTTTGTAGAAATCAGTGAGGTATGCAGGAGGTATTATTGAAGTCAAGCCAGATAAGGTAAGGGATTTAGAGACACTTTTTCTAAAGTTACCAAATTTGCAACAAGTGGTGTGACTAGGGCTAAATTAGGAAATCTATTAGAAGATTTTAAGACTGACATTCTTGGCACTCTAAGTTTGCAATTAGACACTTTACATTTTAAAAAGAATCAAGAAGATGAGAATGAAAATCTTTCTATTTTTTTTTCTCTAAATGTAGGAAGAAACACCCATTAAGAGAATGTCATGTAAATATCATTGAAATTTATGTCATTTGTGCAGGGATAATTCAACGAAGCAGTGTCAATGAAGTTTATCAAGGGGAGAATCAAGAAACATAGAAATTATGCACGCTTTCACCAAACATATCTTGGAAACTGAGAGCATCAGGTATACCTTCGGGCCATGCATCTCAGTTCACTCCATGTTATTCTAGTCAACAACATCCACCTCGGTTTTGGAATTCTACTATGCCTTGCAAATCATGGCCTCAAAAACAAGTCCTAAATCACCCTTGGCAACATGGATGGTGAGGACCTAGCTATGGAAATATGCCTTATTATTCTTACCCTATGAAACCAAAACAATCATACAAAACACAATCAACACCACAACAATCATATCCCTCACAATTTCAATATACATACCCTACACAATCACAACCACAACAAGTTGCACAACCTGAACAATTACAAATTGCATGACATCAACATCTACAATTTCCACCTACTCAACCTCCAAGACCCACTCAATTACATTCCTAGCCAATGCCTAACCCAAACAATAGGGTAACTTAACCTATTTTTAACACTAAGTTATAGCCCTTTCCCACATATTTTATTACCCTAGTAATATTATAATATATTCAATTCAGATCGGGAAAGGGGATTAATAAAAATAAAGACTCTCCTATAATCATTGAGGAAGAATAGAGGAGGAAACTCCTAATCAAGTAAACAATTATGTCAAAACCAAGAAAGCTTCTCCAAATTTGGAGCTACCCCAATCATCCAATTCACCTCCCTATCCAGAGAGGTTAATCTTTGAAAAACCTATTGTCCACTCTGAATTTGATTTAATTACTGAATTGAAGAACATTTACATCAAAGTTCCCTTACTACAAGCTATCAAATATATCCCAATTAATGCCAAGACCGTTCAGGGACTTTGCTTGAAAAAAACCCAAAGGAAGAAAATTGAACAAAAAACTATTCAATTCATTGTAAAATCAATAGATCTAATGTTAGGAAAAAATTTCATAGAAAAATACGTTGATCCTAGAAATCCAATTGTTTTAGTTTATATCAATGGTATTCTTGTTCCGTCCCCGAGGTGTAGGACAAACGGTGACGAAGTGTGTTTTTAAGGCACTTTGTGATGTTAAGTCATCGGTTTGAAACTTGTGGGGACAAAAAATACAACCATGTTAAGGGTTTGTGTGGCTCAGGCTGGGTGTGATCCCCGGGTGATTTTGACGACTTAGATGCCCCTGAGTTGCAGTTTCTCAGCCACAATCTAGTCCCATAGGTCACAGACAAACAAGCAAACAAAAAATAATGGTATTCTTGTTCCAAACACTTTAATTGATTTAGGGGAAACAACCAATATAATGACTAAGAAAACCATGCAACAATCACAATTACTCAAATTTTGTTTGATGTAAAGATGACTCATTATTGTATTGTCATGGTTTATAATAAGTACAAATGGATGAACTCTAAAGTGGTCCCCTTATGGTGAAAGCCCTCACGGGAAGATGCTTTACAGATTGAGTTATCCTAGAAGTATGGTTAGAGAACCCATGCTTATTTGTGGAATAATGAGATGAAGGTCAATGAATTTATCAGTGAAACTATCCTATATGGATAGTGCTTGTCATGCCATTTTCGGTGGTATGTGGAACGTCACATAACTTCTCACGGTTAGAGAGTTATGGCCACGAGAAGTTGGAGAACCCAGGTTTGGGTAATGGACCC
>JZKD02S1205657.1:0-10688 GCA_000966675.3 Picea glauca
AAAATTGGGTTTAAGAAAACATCTAAGATACTTAAAACCTATATCTATTGAATTGACATCATAAGGAAGAATTTCCTTTAGTACAACTAATTTCTCTGTTGTCCATCCATTTTCAAGGAACATTGGTTTTTGTGGACTAAAGGCCATACCAGTTGCTTTACTCAACAATTCTAAAAGGTCCTTATATAAAATACACTCACCAAAATTGTCATTCCAAAACATAATTATGTCAACTACAAACATCAAATGAGTTATGTATAGCCCTCTAGCCACATGAATGCCTTTTAAGTTCTTATCTCTTACATGTTCCTTAATAGCTTTGCTTAAGCTTTCCACAACAAGAAGAAAGTGAAAATGGGATAATGGGCACTCTTGTATCAATCCCCTTGTGCTTTTAAAAAAACATGTAGGCTTGCCATTAATCAATAAAACAAAGTTTGCAGAGGTTACACACCACATAATCCAATCAATAGTTTTTAATCTCAATCCCAGATGTAGCAGCACCGATCTTAAGAAACCCAAGTCCACTCTACCATAATCCTTTATCATGTCCAATTTGAAAACCAAGTCTTTGATATTTTTAACTTTTATACTATGCAAAACTTCCTAAACTATGCCAATAGCATCCGTGATTTGTCTGCCCTCCACAAAGCCAAACTTTTCTTTTGATATATCATACGACAAAGATGTTTTAACTCTATTGGCAATAATTTTTGTTATGATTTTATACAATGGGTTACATAGAGCTATGGGCCTATAATCCCCAAAACTTTCTCGATTTTCACTCTCTGGAATCAAAGAAAGAAAATTTTCATTCAAAGCTCCAAAAACCCTCCCTTTCTTTCTAGACTCTTCAATCATCTCCACTAATTCATCACCGAGAATGTCAAAAAATGCCAAAAAAAACTCTACGGTCCAGCCATCAGGCCGACAGATTTTTGAAGATTTAGATCCTTTGAGAATTGATAAAACTCCTGTTGAAGATACAGGTAAGATTAACCTTTGACTAGCATCTCTTGTGAACATCCTAGTATAATTCCTTAAGATATCCAGTTGATCAGTAATGGCAAGGTTCGGGTGGGCCAAGAAAATTTTACAGAAGAAACCAACTACTTATGTTTGTATTTCTTGATTGCTATAAATCATTGTCCCATCCTCCTTGGACAACTCCCATATAGTGTTGATCTTTTTTCTAGCATTAGCGTAGGCATGAAAAAAAATTGTGTTTCTATCACCTGAAGCCAACCAGTTTAGGCGACTCTTCTGTCTCCAGGCTTCCTCTACTTGTCTCAAAAGAAACAATTTTCTTTTCTCTTTTTCATCAGTCATCTCTCTATCTACCTCATTCTCAAATAAACCAGAATTGATTTGAATGACTTATATCTATTTCCACCTCCAGCTTAACCAATTCTTCCTTTGCTCTTTGCTATTTTTGTTTTTCCCAATTAATCAACCAAGCCTTGAGTATCTTTAACTTCTGTACCATTGACTCCATAGGATTTAAGGTAGTTGTTCCCAATAGTTCTACCTAATTGGATGTGACATAAGTTACAAATCCTGGCTCATCTAGCCAGATATAATTGAACTTAAAGGGAAAGTTGACCTCCCTATTTTATTTTTCCAAGTATAGAATTACTAACAAGTGGTCAAAAATATTTACATTACACACTACAGATATGTATCTAGATCTTGTGGAGTCAAGGTCCTTAGAAATAAAAAATCGATCAAGCCTCTTGTAAATAAACTCATGTTCTCTTCTACCATTTCTCCAAGTAGGCAACATTTTTAAAGGTTCCACATCCACCATCCCCTCCTCTTGTATCAAATTGTTAAAGTAAGGCTGTAAATAATCCACTCTAGCATGATCACCCCACACCTCTCTGAAAGAGGTAGTAAAGTTGAGATCAACCCCCAAGATTACATTTTTCTCTTTTAAAATTCCTTCATTCTTGATCTCCTCCCAAAAGAACTCTCTTTTAGAATATGACCCATCGTAGTTGATCACCTTCAAATATTTGTCAAGTTCTTTTACACGTCCCTCCATCAATATCCCTGCAAGAATCAAGTTAGCAAAAAAGTCATCTTTCCTTGGATTCCATGCTGAGAGGAACTCATCAGAAAGACCTGTGGAGTCCACTCAACAAAAAAAATAGTGTGTTAATAGTTTAACAAAAGATCCCTTTCTTTTTCCACTCGTACAATAGTTTCTTGTATAAGAAATTCACCAGGTTTCACTAATTCTAAAAGTATTTTTAGGGCTAGGTACTTGGAGCGGCCCCCCACTCCTCTCACGTTGAGGGTGACCACAATCAATTTTTAACACGTGCTATGGATTTTTGTGCTCTAAGTGCCCTCAGAACATCAATCACTATGAAACAATTTGACTCTCCAAGCTGCTTCTCGATCCCTAGCCTCCTTTAACTCCTAGTCTTTAAAGGCAAGAAGTCCTTTTCAATACCTCCCTGGACTGCCCCTTTTTTCAATGATTCCTTTCCCCTCGGAAAGTGGGAATTAGGATTCAAAGGGGACACATCTTTACATGACTTTTCAAAATGATTTTGAATTCTCTCCCCTCCGACTAAAATCGACAAAGGATTTCTATTGAGGATCTCTCTATAACACGACACATGGTCAGTGATTGCCTCTTCAACCTTCGACAACACAATTGGGAGATCCTTTTTTCCACATCATTTTTCACCCAGTGCTTCAGAATCCCCCGTACAAAACACAAGGCTCTTATGCCCCTACTCCACAGCGGCAACCGAAGTCCCTACCTGATTTAAACCAATATAAGGCGATCTTTCTAAGCTCATGTGATCCACTCCTAGAATTACTGTCCATGCGCTCAAGGAAAAAAAATCAAATGATTTTCCTATATCAATTAGGGGATCCCCATTTCTATAGCTCTGTTCACTTATTCCTACAGAGACCTCCAAACTCAAAAAAATACTCAATTGTCCCTACTCCACAATGATAGCAGAGGTCTTTGCCTAGTTTAAACCATGAATGAGCGAGTTATCTAAGTACACGAGGTCACCTACAAGAGCTACAATCTGGAAGAACGGGTTCTGATCTTGTCTGAGGGACAAACCCCAAAACCAATACCTCCATACTTCCTCCACTTAAGCTTCCTAACGAAGGAGTTCTTCCTCCTTCCAAGAACCCTCCTCTACCTTCCGAGACCCCCCCAATCCCCTGGTCCAAATGGATAAAATCATTTTCGATACCAGTCACATTCCCCTCAATATCTAAACAATTTTCATTTTGGAACCCCACATTTCTCCCTTCATCCATCCTCCCTATGAGACTCGTAGACTTCGTAGGACCTACACTTCCCTTCAGAAATGGATTCCCTGAAAATACACTCGCAGGGGGAAAACCTGACTCAATACCCTCTAAGGGATCACTGGTTATATTTAGTGGCTTCACTCCCACATTGAAAATATCTTCAATTAAATTGTCTGAGGATGAAATAAGGGGAGCAAGAATAGAAAATTTGGACTTACCCACAGGGAAAACATGTTCGAAATTCGATTGAGGAAGGTGCTCGAGTTCTGAGTGTTTCTCTATGACAACAACGCTGAAATCGCCAGGGACCTCACTTCCATTAATGAACACCTCCTTAATCTGCCTCCACCATTGGTATCAAAGATGGCTCATTCACTTGCACCCAAAACACCTAAACAGAGTCCCCAGGTAGTCCAGGAATTGCAGCACCACTGTATCTCCCCACGCCACTTCAATTTCTGTCAGCAGACCCTCATGAAATTACACCTCCATCAATATTTTACCCATGTGCCTATCAGATCCAGTGAGTAGCTTTGGATCTACACTTAAAAGCTTCCCTAATATTTCACCTGTCTCCTTAAAAGCTTTTAAATTCGACAAGAAGAGCAATCATCTAGGCAATAGAATCCAAATACATCTAAATCGAAAGGTTTCCTTCTCTGGGTTAAAAGCACAATGCCACCTTTTTATCATCAGACTCCCTCCCTTTACCATCCACACCTTCTTAAGTATTCTCTTTGCGTCCTCCAGGGTATCGAAGAAAAACCATCTTTTAATAAGGATATAAACTTAAGGAGAATATCCCAAAACTCGGTGCCGGGTATCTTCCACCCAACTCATTATTTCCCTAGCTCCCAACGCCCTATAACTGAACTTTCCTACCAGCCCACGTGCATATAGGAGGCTTATCTCCTTTATCCCTATGTGTTTTCCAAGAGTGACTCTTGGCCTTATCGTTTTTGCTTTCCAAGCCTTTGCACTAGGCTTATTTGAATCCTCCTTTCTGGCACTATGCTCTACACCAACTCCCGACACCAACTTCCTCCTCGCTTCATTTACTTCAACTAACTCAAAACTTTTCTAGAATTTAAAATTAAAACTTTCCAAAAATAATTATTTTCTAATAACATTTGCAATACTACCTTCTCTATAATATATCTAAAAGTTGCATAACTAAATTGCCATTGCCTACATTGCCAACAGTCACATCTATTCTCATATGATTCATAAATTGCTCACTATCCTCGTAGGATAAAAGAGCATCCAACTAAGGAAGATTCTCACTTCTCTTTTATTTTGGGTATTAGGAATTGATTTGTAGACTGATATGGAGGATTGACTACTTAGAAATAATGGAGATTAGTTGTCTAAACCGAATATCATCCTATATATTGTACTCTGCAATATATTTAATAAAACACATTGTGGCTTTTCTTTGATGGCCTCCAGGTGCTGCCTCAGCTGATAGCAGTCGGTTCCATTCCATTCTTCCTATTTTCAAGTTGGTATCATAGTGTTTGAGTGAGGAGTCGAACATTTCTCTACAAAGGAGAGAGGTATCGACCACCTTCTTCCGTCCAAATTTCGAGAGGAGCTCACACCAGATCACTGCTAAGGAGAGAATTGATCCCTGTAGAGCTAGGCATTGTTGAAGGCTAAGTGAAGGAACCTATTCGATGTGGAGATATTCAGTTCTGCAACTTTTCCATCTCTACTATGTTCAAGTAGCTACAACACTAGTCCCCACATTAATTGCCATATGCCACTACACAAATGTTCAAAATATCCGCTTCTATTGTCGTGTTTTACTTAGTTCACTTGGGAGGAGGACTCTTCGGCTTTCGCTACCTGGTAATTTAAGTATGATCTATCCTGTATATTTTTAATTGACAACAACAAGGCTAAGAAGACATTCTAGAGGTATTCTTTTGTACATTACAAAGGTGAATAATTATTTTCTCTGCTAGTTGCCATTCTTCGCACATGATTGCTTTTTTGGAGAGGAGTTTGTTGCGTAAACGAGTTTGCAGAGATGGAAAATTCACTTGCCGAAACTTATCTCAATGAAGCCAATAAATTGGATGGCTCAAATTTCGTCAATTGGAAATTCAAAATGTAGACCTTGATGGAAGGTTATGGTGTATGGACGATCGTGAAAGGAGATGAAGTGCGACCCAATACGTCTGCAGGTGCGACATCAAAAACAATCCAAGATTGGGAAAAGAGGGAGAACAAAGACAAGGTATTATTACGAATGTCTCTGAAAGATAATATAATTCATCACATTAGAGATGCTAATACTTCTAAAGAAACCTAGAAAGAACTTAAAGATTTATATGAGACTAATAATAAAAATCGTATTATTTTTATGAAGAGTAAATTACTAAGTATTAAAATGGATATAAATGATTTTGTTAGTACTTTTCTTGGGCGAATTAACGACATGAAATATAAATTGGGAGATATAGGGGAAAAAATGTCAAACATTGATCTTGTCACAATTGCCCTAAATGGAATGCTAGAGGACTATCAAATGTTATAACAGGCCTTGCAGTGAGAGAGAAAGCTCCCACCTTTGAGGAATTGACAGGTATATTACTGCAAGAAGAAGAGAGGTGCACAAATTTGAAGCCGAATTTGAAGCCTCAGAATTCAGACTTAGCACTATGGACAAAGAAGAGATTCTCTAAAGGGAAACCAAGAGAAGGAGGCAAAGGAGGAAGGTCATTTCAAAGGAAGTCATTTCTAAAGCCAAATCAAGGTATGCCATGTAATAGAAATGAACCTAATTGTTTGTATTGTGGTAGGACTGGGCATCTTGCCAGAGAATGTCATAAGAAGAAAAATGAAAGGGCTAGGCATAAAAATAGAAAACATTCAGGACATTTTGCAGAAGAAAACCTAAATTTTGATTCAAAGGATCTCAGATTATTTGTGTCTAATGCTGCACTGTCTACTAAAATTGATGATGTTGACACATGGTTTGTTGATTCTGGAGCTTCATTTCACATGACATGTAACAAGAATTGGTATATAAACTTTTAAGAAACACATAATGGTGCCCATATTTATCTTGGAGATGATCATTCTTATCAAATCAAGGGATATGGAGATATTTTAGTAACACTTCTGAATGGTGTTTTCAAACACATTCACAATGTTCTGTATGTCCTTGGGATAAAGAAAAACTTGATTTTTGTGCCCATAATTACAGATTAGAATTTGAAGGTTGAATTCTTCAAGACATGTTGTATAGTGAAGGACTTGCAGGATCATTACAAAACTGTGTCCTCGGGAGTCAGAGTTGGAGGTCTATACAAACTTGATGTCACCAACAAGAATCATCAAGCATTGAATTCTGCAACTATTCCTAGATAAACTCTTTGGAACCAAAGGTATGGTCACATTAATTATCATGATTTGTTATTATTACAAAAATAGAGTATGGTTGAAGGACTCCCTATGTTGAAGAATGAGTATGCTTCTTGTGAAGGTTGTGCATTAGGAAATATGTGCATAGATGAGTTCCCATCCAATTCTAATAGGAGAAAGAAAGGTGTATTAGAACGTATACATACTGATGTTTGTGGACCAATGCAGACAAGGTACTTAGGTGGTGCTTATTATTTTTTGTTATTTATTGATGACTGCACAAGATACACATGGGTTTATTTCCTTACAAAAAAGAGTGATATTTTTTAATACTTCAAGGAATTTACAAATATGGTGGAGAATCAAACTTAAAAGACCATTAAAATCCTCTTCTCAGATCAAGGGGGATAGTACATATTAGGGAACTTCATCAAGTATTGAAAAGATCATGGAATAGTACATCAATTTATAGTACCCCATACTCCATAGCAGAAGAGAGTTGCAGAAAGGAAAAACATAACTCTGGTGGAGTGTGCGCGGAGTATGATGAAAGGTAAGAGTCTTTAAAATGGTTTTTGGGTTGATCTCATTAGCGATGTTGTTTATTTAAAGAATAGAAGTCCAACAAGGTGTTGTGATCATAAAACTCTTTTTAAAGCCTTGTATGATTCTAAACCAGAAGTTAATAATTTGAGGATATTTCGGTGTAAATGTTTTGCACATATTCCAAAGGATAACATGAAGAATCTTGATGCTAAAACTATCAAATGTATTTTTATAGGGTACCGTTCATAATTTAAAGCATATAAACTATTTGATCCATCTACTCACAAAGTGTTTGCAAATAGAGATGTAATTTTCCATGAGCAAGCAGAAGGAAATAATGAAGACAATAGTCATGAAGGATGACATGTACTTCTTGAAGATGAAGAGGTCAAAGAAGAGAAGCACCAACAGTAAAAGGAACCCCGTGACATGGATACATCCAGCAGTGAAGAAGAATCTTCACAAAACAAAGAAGAAGTCACCAGCCAATTGAGAAGATCTTCATGATAGGTTCGTCCACCTGAAAAGTATAAAGATTATGCCCTGATGAGTAGTATTTAAAATGACATAGAACCCATGAGTTTTGATGAAGCTAATGAACATGAAGAGTGGATAAAATAAATAGAGGAATAATGTGACTCTATAATGAAAAAAGAAACTAAGGAATTGACTGAGCTGCCTAAAGATAAAAATTGCATAGGATGTAAATGGATATACAAACCTAAATTCAAAGTAGATGGTAGTATAGATAAATATAAATCTAGATAGGTGGCAAATGGGTATTCAGAGAAGGAGGGATTTGATTATACAGAAACATTTGCACCAGTAGCTAAATTAAATACTATAAGATTGTAAATTGCATTAGCTACAAAGTACCATTGGAAGCTTCACCAATTACATGTAAAATATTATTTTTTGAATGGTGAGTTAAAGGAGGAGGTTTACATTACTAAACCATAGCGGTTTGTGAAAAGTGGTTAGGAAAATTTAGTGCGTAAATTAAATAAAGCATTGTATGGACTGATACATGACCTAGTTCATGGTATGAGAAGATAGATTCCTTCCTTCTTCAGCAGGCTAGTGGCGAGTGTTTGTCTAATGGACTGTCACAGGGAGTTAGGAAACACTAGCATTGACTGAATTATGGGATGAGCTGAAACTAAGAAAAAATTATTGTTCCACTAAGTCAAAGTTTGTGGTTCTACCTGGCCATTATCATTGATGGAAATTTAGATAATCCAACTAATTATAACATGGAGAAATTCCTACAAGCCAAATCAATAAAAACAATTATGGTATTAGTTGTTACTGTTTAATCTTAAGGATGAAAAAAGAGTGGGAAAGTTAATGAATGTGTTTTTATTAAATATTTATGGGAATTATATAAGAGCATTCAACTTATTTCTTTTTTCTTAAGGGTAGTTTTTCCAATAGGTAAAATTCCATTTCTTATATTCATTTTTTCATTAATTTGATAATCAATTTAGTAGTATTAAAATAACCAAAATCCTTAAGATAAAAATTTATGGTGAAATTTCTCATAAATAAAATGAAATCACAACTTCTCACCTACTAATTTTGGTAAAAAAATTATTCACACTATGACTCTTTTATGACTCTTTTCTTAAATTATGACATTCTTACTATTAATATTAATATGATTTAATAAAAAAAAAAACAACAACAAATATATCTAACACTACTAACACATAACAAATATATCTACCACTACTAAGATGTCTCATAAATACAAAATACATGCGTTTTTTAAATTTCAAAAAATTTGAAATACTAAGATGTCTCATAAATACAAAATACATGCGTTTTTAAAATTTCAAAAAATTTGAAAATAACATTCATTATCCATTATTCATTTAAAGCCATTTGGAACATATGTCCAATTTAAAACATAACCTTTCATATATATGATGTGATCATCCTCCCTCACTTATTCTATTTATAGATGTTATGGAGAAATTATTAATATCAAAGTTTAACAAATAAATGTTTAACACATGTTTTTTTTGGTTGAATGGAAGACTCATACAGAATTGGGGAGCGGGGAGGAGTTGAGGGTCGTTTGGTCAAATTTTATTAGGGCCTTAAAGTAGTGTCACATTGGTATGGTGGAGGGCCTTATGAACTTTTTGGAATATACACTTCAAAGATGGATTATACAAAACTTAGTATATAGTTACATCTCATGGTCTCAGAATGGTGGTGGAAAGGATTGTAGAAATTTTGTTGTCCACTAAAGTCCAAAATCTTCTTGTGGTGCTTAATTTCCAAAAAAGTATTTATTTGGGGAGTCATGAGAAAAAGATAGGTTGCGGGTCCTGGATGGTGAATTCTATTTAAACAAGAAGAATCTTAGGTACACCCTTTTATTGCTTGTCCTTTCTCAAAGGCAGTCTAGGAGGAGGTAGAAAAGATGCAGGGACAAACCTACATATGGAAAGGTCAGTCGGTGGAAGAAGCCTGGAAATTGTGGAACTCCTCCCCATACAATAAATAAAATTATTCTCTCCTACTCTTAGTCTGTTGATGAATCTGGTTAGCGAGAAATTCCAAAATTTTCCACAAAAAATTGATCCCCCAGGAAGTCATTGCTGGTCAATGTAGTAGTATTCTTGTTCATTTTCCCAAGGAAAAATCCAAGAAGAATATAAGAGTTCCATAAGAAGAGAGAGTGGATCATCAAAGGCCATGGGAATATTTCGATGGGGGTTCAAAAAACAGAAATCAGATATGTGGGGGAGGGGCCATCCTATATCAATCTGACCATTTACACCTCAAAATGAAAATGGGCTTGATACAAAAAAAAATTGCAGAATTGATGTCTCTAAAATTACTTCTACTATTTTCCAAGGAAAAGAATGTTACATCTTTCTATATTTTTGGGGATTCACAAACTGTTGTAAAATAGGAAAAAAAAATCACAACATTGTCATAACATACTTTTACATCTTTGAAGAAGTTTATGGACTGGTGGACTCCTTCAATGCCTTCTTCACTCAACATGTTTACAGAGAGAGGAATATGGTAGTTGATCAACTCTCAAAGGAAAAGATCATGTTTACAGGGAGAGGAATATGATAGTTGATCAACTCTCAAAGGAAAAGATCTAAATGAAACAGGGTCAATCACACATTGTGGAGGATTTTGATAGTATCATTAAAAATACTATCATAGACCTTTCATTGAACATCAACAAGATCCTTATTTTTTTTTTTATGTTTAAATGGTATAATTAAAAAATACTATCATAGACCTTTCATTTAGGATGAACAAAATCCTTATCTTTTTTATGATATTTTTGTGAACACCTTCCTTTTTGTAAATATTTTTTCGTATATGAACATATCCTATATGTGGTTGGGTTGTGGTTTATCTACTGTTTTCATGTCCAAAACAACGAAGTGACTCCATTGGTGTGCTGAACTTTTTTGTTATATTTCATAAGTCTCCTTCTTGGGCTTTTT
>JZKD02S1205657.1:10698-21014 GCA_000966675.3 Picea glauca
ACATTTGGTCGTATTGGATTTTTGGTATATAAAAGTTTGAACGAAGTTTGAAATTCAGCGATATTCAACATATTACGGAACACGGATATTACCGATAGGATGGCGTTAACTAAATATTTAAATATAGCGTTGGCTAAACGTTCTATGGTTTGCTTGGTTCTAAGGTACATGGCGTTCCCGTCTGCATCAATTTGTCATTCTCATCGAAGTAGGCCATACCTTCCATTGAAATTTCATGAGCGGCAGGTCAATAGCCTCAATTTCGTCGATGTCTCAATGCGGCATTTCCGGAAGTCTTTCCACGCATTGAAAAAAATTCCCGCACAGACGTCATAAAAATCGGAAAGACCTTCGTATAGTCATTAGATTTTATTCAAAGTCAGCAAAACGACTCAAGACTTGCATGGCCGGCCTGCCCATTAAGTCTTCCTATTTCACTGCTTATAACTACTCGCACTCCTTCCCATATTTCCCCGTCCAACTCTTCGAACTATCAGAGTTCTCGTCTTCTCTTCTCCTTCAAACCCATCAGATATCAGATCGTTTGTGTTAACACTGAGCTTCGATCTGATACCGTATTGTTCATCTGATAACACTGAGCTTTATGATGAAGAGCCCTATAATGGCGCTTGTGATTATGATCTCATTCCTGCTCATTGCAGGCCACAGCAGCGGCAGGTTGCCCGTGAAGAATAGCCTGTTTATCGCCCCCGACCATCCGTCGGCTTTCGATCCCAATCTCAATTCCTTTATCGATGATGACTCCACCTTACACACTCCCTACGGTCATGTGGAGAAAGATGCTGTCGTGTGTGATCAGGAGATAAGCCCCTGGAGAATCTCGTCGGCAAAGAGTGCCACTAACGAGAAAAAGGTATCATTCAGGCTTAGCCCGAGTTTTCAAAAGACCAGCCAGCCCCAAGCTCCTGGATCGGCCGACGAATCCAAGGGCGTATTCAATTTACTACCGAAAGGCGCAGTGACACCGTCCGGACCCAGTCCTAAAGTAAATTCGATGGTGACTGAAGAGCGGCTCTCCACATCCAGTAATAGCCCCGGGGTCGGTCACATGCAGATGATCCGGCCAAAATCTCTAGCGCTAAACGGGGACATCCTGAAATCCCATCACAGCCACGGAGATGATCGCGTACAGCAAGAAAAGAAGAATAAACGGAAGCTGGGTTCTACACCAAGCCCGGGAGGCGGCCATTGATCGTTGTCAGCGTGAATACATTCAATCTTCCCATCAATGGTTAATTTAGAAACGCAATACATTCAATTTTTTCTACCCCATTGTCAATTTAGAAAGTCATTTTGATTTCATCTTGTACATGTAAGTTTAAATATTCCGAAAATATTACTCAATTTCGAAAGGCTGTTTTGATTTAACGCTAGTGTACATTTAAATTTAGTAAAAGAAAACTCAGCTTCTTTGCTCAGCTTTTATTGTGAATTTTCCAGAGTCCACCATTGCACATCAAAATATGAAACTCTCAAAACACTTCTAAATTTTTAATGTGGAAACAAAATATTAAAAATATTTTTTATGATGATGATGATTAATCGTTCATTAAGATCGAATTGGTTTATGAAATTTTAAGAGGGTAAGTGATTAATTGTGATTTTTTAGAATTTTGTTTATGTGCTCCAAAAACATTAAGAAAAACTTTCCAATATCACCATACTTTTGTTGAGTTAAGAGATTAGGAAGGTTGGTAGTGTGATAAATATTTTGAAAATGAGATTTAATATGGGTATGGGTATAGGCTGGACAATCTAAGCGAAAATGTTTTTCATCTTCAACATTCTTAGTGTCACAAAGATGACACACATATATAACTAACGTGATGATGATAGTGGTGATATTCTCAAAACACTTCCAAATTTTTAATGTGAAAACAAAATAATATAAATATATTTATATATAATTAAAGTGATGATGGTGGTGGCTAAGATTTATTAAAATAAAATTTGGTTTATGAAATTATAAAAAGAATAACACTTTCAAATTTTTAAAGTGAAAACAAAATAATATAAATAATTAAGTGATTTCAATCATTAACTTCCTAGCTATTATAAAGACATGAGTTTATGTGTTTACTTTTTTACATTTACCTAATCATATTTAAAAATTACTTTGATAGCTAAGTGATTGCCACGTAAGTGATTTACAAAAATTAAAATATTAACACCAGATAAATGAAGCTCAACCATTTATTTGTTAATCAATAATAAAATTTAATAAATTCTTTACCAGCCGATACCTTTCAGCATTCTTGAACTGTTGTATTAGCGATTGTGCTAGCTTTTATATACAAATATAGTGATGATGATAGTGGTAGCGATTAAGATTTATTAAAATAAAATTTGATTTATGAAATTATAAAAAAGATAAGAAAATTATTTGATTTTTTTAAAAATAAAATTTTATTTTATTTTTTTAAATCTAAAATACCATAATTTAAAACATGGACATAATAATCCATATTAAAAGTTGTAATGTGAAAACATGGACATAATAATCCATATTAAAAGTTGTAATGTGAATGCAAGCACATCATATATGAATATGTAGAATTAATATATTTTATACTAAACTATGTAGTTGGCGTATGTTAATACTTAACGCACGTGAAAGTGAAACGTGGGACTTCTCGCTTTCTTTAGAGAAAATAAAGAAAGTTAAACATGTCATTCAAACTTTTGTAATTGATGTTATCATTAAACTTTTTAAATATAAAATGGTTAAAATATCCCGAAACAAAGGCAGAGCATTTTCATTGAAAAAGAAGACTATAACATATTCCTCTCAGACTTGTGTTTGAACAAATTTTAATTAAAATATGATTAAATTCACAAGTTAAGAATATAAACGATTTAATCCTGAATATAACTATCAGCATCACAATATAAAAAAGCACAACAAAATTTCCTTAAGATTCATTTAAAATGTTGATTAATAACCATGGGAAATGATACGATCGATGATGAATGTTGAAATATTGTTTTTAAAATGATTTAGATTTTTGTCAACGAAATATTTTTTTTAAATTGATTTAGATTTTTGTAGGATAAATTAGTCTAAATTTATTTTAAAATGTTGATTAATAATCATTAGAAATGATAAATATTATTATTTCTTTGTTTTTTAAATTAATTTAGATTTTTGTGTAATAAATATATTTTAATCTATAAGTACGGGTTAACTTTAACTGTATGTGATTGTTTGTGTATGGATGAAAGTAATTTTCTTTTAGAGATTAAGGTGATGCTAAAGTTTGGGGTTGGAGTTGTATTTTTGGAAATTAGATGGAGTTTTAAATATTATTTAATTGGCATTTGATGGGGCAAAGGTTGTTGACAAGTTTACTTTGGTGCTGGTGTGGTGGTAGGAATTGATGAAGAAAAATATGGAAAATGATGGGGTTGTCATGCATTTGTTTGATTAGTTTGAGGTGGCATGCACTTTAAAGTGATTTTATGGTGGTTGTTGGAATATTATGTCACATTCATTCTGTCTCAATGTTTGTGAATACAATGGGGGAGGGACGTTTGATGTTTCTATGTTTTTTCTTCTAGGAGAGCTATATCCTTTGAGTTCGGATTTCATTTCTATCATCATATTTTGGAGCATTTCATGGGAGGGTTCTTGGAGTGACTAAAGAGTCGTTATGCTTGGTGTGGGGTATCAAAATTTTTCTATGCTCTATAGATAGGACTAAATGCAAATAGTCTTGTCATAGGTTTTTCTTTGAACCACACTATATATTTTTGTTACAGTTCAATTGTAAGCATGAGAGGTTGTATTGGTCTAGATTATCCTTGTATTTTCAACTTCATGGGTGGTTTGTAGGTAGAGATCTTTGGGGTTCTTGTTGGTTGATTTCATTTAATGATGGTGATATTCCATTGAGTGGTTTAGATTGAAATGAAATAACAAGGATATTTCCATGAAAACTTATAGGGAATTGGGATATTGTTATGTAGATGTGATTTTCAAATCCATGCAAGATGCTCAAAAATTCCAACATAGAGTAATTTCTAGTATTTCGGGACATTCAACTTATATTTGATATTACTGAGATTCTTTTGATGAAAATAAATTTTGTATATCTATATATGATATTTGGATGGATTTCATGAACATGTCCATGATTTCTATGCTTGATCTCAATAGTATTGCAATCAAATTTAGTAAGGTCTTAATAAAGGTTTTAGAGAAAACTATTCTCAAATTAATTCCTTGGGTGTGTATTGAAATGGATCATGCTAAAAATAGATAGGGGAGAGTCCATGAATCTCAGTCACTCTTTTTGGCAAGTTGGGGATGAAAAAATGGCCTGCGCGGACCATCCATGGAGGTTTTACTTCATTAGGGTTTTAGGCCCTTGATTGAGGTTTCAAACATTGATTTATGGCTAACACCCTTGATCAAGAAAAATAATAGATTGAGAGTTTTAAACCAAAATACACTATTTGTTTCAAAAATACCTTCATCGAGGGCTTTAAAATACATCTATTGAGGGATTTTAAAACCCTTAATTCAGATATTTTAAAGGCATTTTGAAATATTTGATAGAGGTCTTGAAATTTAAATACCCTTCCCAATTTTTTGGTATATTTTCATGGATCCTTAACTTAGAATAGGTGAAATTCCTTCATCCCTTTCATAGAAGACAACATAGTAGGTAGCCCCAAGGGTTAGCTCAAGTTGTTCTGAGTCAGATGTGAACTTATCCCCAGTGGAGGAGGTCACGGGTTAAAATCTCTTGTTCTCCATTAGGGTTAGGCCCCGACCCTCTTTACCATAAAAAAAGAAGGTGAAGATATTTCAATATCATATTGTATTTTTATTTTAATTTAATTTTAAAGTCCTATAGAGAAAAATACACATTTAAAAAACTACACAACAGAAAAAATATAAAAAATATGTGTGTCCTCCATGGATGTGCTCTTCAAAATATTATTTATATTTTTTTTATTTTTACATAAACATGAGAATTTTTTTTATGTGAATAGAAAAGTGTATAAAATGCAATTGAAATGTTAATTTTCCACCTTTGAAAATAATAACAAATATAATTTTTCAAAGGAAAAGAGGGCACTAATACATCGAAAAGAGGGGAGTACTACATCATGTGTAGATCATGCTAACAAATGTTTTTTAAGCTATACATTGAACGTTGAATTAAGAGTTGCAAACAAAAGTCACTGTTTAAAGTTTTTGCAAGGATGATATTCTAATTAAATGGAAATTTGACACATTAAATGACATAAATTGTTTTGAAAAAAATACTAGCAAAACAACACAGTTCCCTACAAATTGTTTTTCTCAAAATTTACAAAGCTAAATTTTTAGGGATTCAATTTCAAAAGTGTGTAAAATGTCAAATTTTCATTGCCACATTTCACTACAATATGAAACACGTCTTCATGAATTTAACTATAAGAGAAAAACTGAAAAACAACTTGTAGTGTAATAGGAGTTGGTTAAGAATAAAAAGTGGATGGCAAGAAGAAAATGAGAGTTAATGAACTTATAAGGATGCATCTCGAAATTAATTACGGCATAATTGGATGCTAAAGTTCCAAGATAAAATAATTTTGGTCATTAATTAGCCATAGAATTCAAAGGAAACTTAGTATCATTGTCTTAATTCATAGTAAAGAGGCAAAGTAGAGCATATAATTACTCCATGATTCCAAGCTAAAATACTTTTCACCATTAATTAGCCATACAATTCAAAGAAACTTAATATCATTCTATTAATTCATAGTAATAGACATAGAATTCAAATGAAACTTAGTATCATTATCTTAATTCATAGTAAAAGGAAAAGTAGAGTATCAATAATAGAAAGAATGTCAATGTAAGAACTAGTTTTTTGAGATTAATACAAAATAGTACGAGTAAAGACAATGTTCCATGGAGTAAATATAGTGAGGAAGTTGCAACAAAAATAGTTTATTCTTTTGGTATATAATAATTGATATATTATTGTAATGAATATGAATCTAAACTTTTTATTATAGAAAATTAAAGATTATAACAAAAATTGATTTTAATTTTTTAGTGTATATATAAACTTTAAATTTGTAATTTGTAGAAGATATTTTTCTTAAATTGTTATCTTATAATTGATTATAACCTCTAAATTTGTAAAGTGTAGAAGATATTTTTTTTAAATTGTTATCTTATAATTATTACTTCTTTATTTAGAAGCAGAGAACTTGAGTGAGCGTCCTATTTTTATTTTTTTAATAAAAAAAATAAAAGATTAAATGTAAATGTTATGGATATGTAAATATTCCTTGTGTGTTCAAACATGTGAGATTTGTCCATGATAAATGGTTGTACATATGTTGTAAAGTTTCCATGTAAATGGGAACCTAAGGCCTACATCACTCGTGAGAAATTACAATATATTGTATTTTTTCTTACTCGAGGAATAAACTATGATGAAACATGCATTATGTAACTACTAAAACTATATCAATATAAATTGTAATAGAAAAAAGAGGATGGATTGTGAGTTAGTCTTGTCCTCTTATAAATTTATACGTGGTTGGCCATAGGATATCTTGAGAATAAGTCAAAAACTAATTTTTCGATGCACATACACCATTATTTCATATAAATATAACCTTTAGACATTTTGGAGAGGCTCATTGCTTGTTTATTCTCGTATTGGTTGGGGATGAACAAGAATCCAAATTAGCATGGCTCCGATGGGATTTTGTATTCATTAAGTCATTTCTCATTGTGAATGGGAGGAAGGATGATTGTCTTTCGTCTCGTTATAGCGAGGGCATTGAAACATTCAAAATTATCATTTTCTTTTCTCTACAAAGAAGATTGATAGGTTAGATTAGAGCAAATTGGACAATTTATTAACATATTTGATGTCATGTTAGAAAATATTTTTGGATTTAAAGTGTGTACACATTTTTTATTTATAAATATTCTTTAACATTATTTTTAACTGTGAAAATTTACATTTTCAGATTTTTAACATTTTTTTACTTTCTATGTGTAGGTTAAGAAGGTTATGTGTACATAGATTCTAATATGCATATTTAAGTGTAACTTGATTGTATGTTTGGGTCATTGGATGACACAACTAAAAAGTCAACAATTGACTTTGTTATTTGATCAAAGTTGATTATAGATTTGGGTCATTGGAAGACCCAACTACAAAATTAACAATTAACTTTATAATTTTGTTATTTGATCAAAGTTGATTGTAGATATGGGTCATTGGAAGACCCAACTACAAAATCAACAATTAACTTTATGATTTGATCCTCCAATGACTTGAACTTATAATTATGGATGGATTTTATTGGAGATTGTGTGTTGTCTACATGCTAAGTCTCAAGTATCATTTATTGTGTTTGGTGGTGAGTTTTTCCATAGCATAGATCCATAATATGTACAAGGTTTATCCATATAAGTATATTTGTAAGTATTGCAATAAGTTTTAATCATAAGTTGTTGTTGCAATGAGTTAGATGTTGAACTAGTTAGTTTTTTAGTATAATGTTTTTGTCTTTGTAATTTTTTTTTAAATATTAAAATTATTGTTTTTGTTCATTTTAATGGTGAAGAGATTTCAAGTTTTATTGTTGAACAACAATTGAGTGGAAGTATCCTTGTTGAAAATATAACTTTCTATTTAATACATTTAATGCAAATATTAAATGCTCTATGTAAATTTAGTCATCTTTTGTGTTGTATGCAGTTTCGTAGAACACATTATGGTAGTATGATAGAATCAAGCAACCATGTAGTCACTAGCCAATCCTATGCCAGGGTAACCTTTTGTTTAATATTTCCATTCGATAGCACTTGAAATAATAATAAGGGGTGGTCACAAATTGTTATATTTTATTCACTTTTACAGACAAATTAGGTTTAGTAGGATATTTAGATCTTCTTTCACATTAGAATTTATATCATGTACTGGAAATAGGAGAAGCAATAACAAGCACAAAAAAACACAACAATTTTTCCACGGAAAACCCCAAATGGGGGGAAAACTCAACCAACCTTTCTTAGAGATATTATGTCCAAACAAGTCCAACCATGAACCAAAAGATAAACCCTAGCACAATGGATAGATAAAGATACAACCATAAATACCACTGCAGTTGCAACAACAACACCACACAAGAGTAGCGCACCTCTACCAAGGGTAGCACACAAGAGATATTTACCACAAAGACTAAACAATAAGAAACTTTTGCTACTATAGTTGTTGTGTCACCTTCCTTATAATTTCACATTCCTTTTATGTGGATAAGAGAGTGTGAGTGAGTGTATCATATGAGCCAAGGAACCTTTTATTTATATTCTTCTTGAACTCCTTACCGGGCCGACTTTCACTCTAGGATGGTGTGACTTCATTATTCTTTATTCTAGGGTATTTCCACATTTTTCAATGGTTTTATTTCTTATGGAATCTTCTTCTCATCTAAGAAAGGTTTTCTAGGAGGGAAATTACCTCCCGCAACTACTAAACATCAACACTCTTTGTTTCCTAGGGAGGTATATTTCATAATGTCTTCTTCTTGTAGTCCATTGACTACTATGCAATAAAATAGTAGCACACAACTACTACAATGCCATTGGTAGCTTGAATCATCAATCTCAGACTCCATGACTATGTTGCGATCAAATAGTAGCACACAAATACTTCCAAGTAGCCTGGTAGTCTCCATGGAAATCAACTAGTAGCACACAGATACTACAATGCCATCCAATGGAACATAAATGTTGTCAAGTCATAGTAGTACATAGCTATTGTCATAGTAGTACACAAATACTCTCCAGTGGTACACAACCACTGTCAGTGGTACACAACCACCGCTATAGTAGTGCACAACTACTGTTGAGTTATACAAAATCATTGCCAGTGGTACACAACCATTTCTATAGTAGTACAAATGATCCAGGTGGATATCAGTGGCCACCCACCTTTTTCGACTGGCTCAAAACAGTTTTCTGGCAATTTTGGCAATTTACTATTTTTAACAGGTTTTAACTTCTGGGGCCATTTTGAGGGCCTAAATGAAGGTTTTTTGAGATCAAGGTTCTCAATGATATCCGAAGGAATTATTAATCCCCAAAAATTAATCTCCTCGACGATACCTTTCCAACGAGCTATCACACACCTAAAACGAAGATCATATGCAAAAGTTACGACCCCGAGAAGTTGATGTACTAACTTACCCAAACGGGGCCCACATGACTTTTGGCGTTTCATCTCCTAGGGTTAAGTTTTTGGATGTCTATGACTTTTGGCATTCTCGTCTATTGTAAAAAGGCCTCTAGAGCCTCATTGTAATCATCTTCCCACAGATGCGAGTAGCAGCCACATCTCTTCTCAGATATAAGCTACCAGCGCCCTAGCTAGTTTATTTCCATTCTGTCTGTAAGCATATTTCAGTCATTTGTTATTAATGAAATGAAGTGTTATTTCCGCTACATATCTGTGTTTATGTGTGTTTCTGTATTTCATTGTGTTCCTACATAAATCTGGATCAGTGGTATCAGAGCGGTCTACTCATTCTTGATCCTTCTTTGCATGTCCCCAACGAGATCGAGGTATAAGGAGTTGGGGCTCAGTCTGGTTGAACCTTTGCAAGATCAGCCTCGCAAACCCCGATGACCGCCCATGGGGGAAGAAAATAAAGATGAGGGAGTAGGAGATCCTATCAAAATGTTGCTCGAGGAGGCCCTCAAGAAACAAAGGAACATGATGATGGACAACTTTTCCCAGATTCTTCAACGAATTCCGACTGGCGGTGCATCGACATCCAGAAGCCACTATGGAGGTGTCACTCCTTTTAAGGTACAAGTAAACTTTGACATTCCCATATTTGACGGCCAAATAGATGCACATGTCGTATATATATGGTTGAATCTGTTAGAAGGATATTTCTCGGTTCATGACTTTTCTGATCGAGAAAATATTATTTTCGCACTCCTCAAAGTTGCCCCCCATGTCAAGGACTGGTGGGAAACCTACTCGGAGCAAGAGGGCAAGGGAGAACCCTATTTGTTCTCAGCCGCACCCACTTGGAATTCTTTCTGAGACGCCATCAAGGAATAATATTATCCCGTGGGGAGCTATGAGAACAAATACATACAATGGACTACGTTGTGGCAGCAAAGCGACCAAGATGTGCATGAGATGAAGAATCTGTTTCATACCCTACGCACAAAGTTGGGTATCAAAGATTCAGAGAAACATTTGGTGTTAAAGTACCGCAGTTGTCTACACAGATACATTCAGGAGGAAATGGAGTTCCTC
>JZKD02S1205657.1:24901-48190 GCA_000966675.3 Picea glauca
CTGGCTCAAAACAGTTTTCTGGCAATTTTGGCAATTTACTATTTTTAGCAGGTTTTAACTTCCGGGGCCATTTTGAGGGCCTAAATGAAGGTTTTTTGAGATCAATGTTCTCAATTTTAGCCAAATTCATGATTGAGCCCCCAAAATTAATCTCCTCGGTGATACCTTTCTAACGAGCTATCACACGCCTAAAACAGAGATCGTATGCAAAAGTTACGACCCCGGGAAGTTGATGTACTAACTTACCCAAACGGGGCCCACATGACTTTTGGCATTTCATCTCCTAGGTTTAGGTTTTTGGATGTCTATGACTTTTGGCATTCTTGTCTATTGTAAAAAGGCCTCTAGAGCCTCATTGTAATCATCTTCCCACGGATGCGAGTAGCAGCCACATCTCTTCTCAGAGATAAGCTACCAGCGCCCTAGCTAGTTTATTTCCATTCTGTCTGTAAGCATATTTCAGTCATTTGTTATTAATGAAATGAAGTCTTATTTCCGCTGCATCTCTGTTTTTATGTGTGTTTTTGTATTTCATTGTGTTCCTACATAAATCTGGATCAAAAAAACTATTGTCCAGTGAGACACAATCATTGTTAGTGGTACATAACCATTATAGTAGTACACAACTACTATCCCATGATACACAATCACCGTGAGTGGTACACAACCACTGTATTAGTAAACAACTATTTTCTAATGATACACAATCACCTCCAGTGGTACACAACTACCGTAGTAGTACATAAATATTTTCCAATGATACACAATCACCACGAGTGGTACACAACCACCATAGTAGTACACAGCTACTACCTAGTTATACACAATCAACGCAAGTGGTACATAACCACAATAGTAGTATACAACTATTCTCCAGTGATACATAATCACTAACAGTGGTACACAACCACTGTAGTGGTACAAAACTAGTGTCTAGTGATACACAATCACCCCCAGTGGTACACAACCACTGTAGTAGTACAAAAATATTGTCTAGTGATACACAATCACCACCATAGTCTCACAACTACGTAGCAATATACCAGTAGCAAACAACTACTAGCATGTTTTCTGGTAACACACAACTACTTCCATAGTCTTATGACTATGTTGTGATGTTTCTATTCTCCTAGTAGTCTTATTCACACCTAGAAACATCCCATGACATAGGAAATACTATTATCCGACTGTGAATTACTCCCTCATTCACCACACATGATTGATCTAGGAAACCCTTGGCCAAGGGGGTGTTGGTTGTGGAGCTTGATTATCTTCCTGATTCAGAGGTCCTTTCTTTCAGCCATGTTTTTACCCCATGAAGTATTTACACCCCATAAGTATGTACACTCTTCCACGCAGGGGAGTGCAGAGGGGGGTACCCCCTCTACGGGGTCTGGGGGGTCTGGGGGCAAGAGGGCCCCCAGTGAGGGTTCAGGGGCAAAGCCCCCGAAGGAAAAATTTCCTTGTAAATGTATATTGTAATTTCATTGTAAATCTGGACCNTTCATTATAAGGTCACAGATCTAATGGTAGAGATTATGTTAGGGTTTTTTTCCCTAGAAGGCAACCCTCTTTTCTGAGGGAAATGTATTACGACTATGGTTGATGGTGAATATTGTATTCTGAGATAGGATATTGTGAGAGAAAGAAGAGGAATTTACAGTGGGTTTGTTGTAGGTTGTATCCCTTCATATGTTGAATAATAGTAAAGGGAGGACCTGGCAATTTATCTGGTGGACGTAGACCACACTACGTGAACCACGTAAATCTGTGTCTCTAGTGTATTGTGTATCTTCTGTGTTTTGTTTCCGCATTTGTTTTATTTTATTGCTCCAAGGTCTTGTTTTTCTAACAAATGGTTTCAAAGTGAAAGGTAACTTGCAGGAAAAGAGGGTTCCTGGTTCGAGTGGGAGCAATGTCGAAAGATGGAAAGTTTAGGGTCGAGAAATTTAACGGCCAAAACTACCAGTTATGGGAGATGCATATGGAAGATTATTTATATAAGGAGGATCTATTCCTACCATTGGGTGGAGTAGCAAAGAAGTCGACAACCATGAATGATGAAGAATGGGAGATTCTTGACAAAAAGGATCTAGGAATGATACGGCTGAGCCTGGCAGCGTCGGTGGCTTTCAATAGTTCCCAAGAAAAGACAACGAAGGGTTTGATGGATGCATTGGCCAAATTGTATGAAAAACCCTCAACGTCCAATAAGGTATTTCTAATGAAGAGACTATTTAATATGAAGATGTCAGAAGGTGGGTTTGTTAATTATATTAATGATGTTTCTATGCATCCATGGATGGATTTTATTGGAGATTGTGTGTTGTCTACATGCTAAGTCTCAAGTATCATTTATTGTGTTTGGTGGTGAGTTTTTCCATAGCATAGATCCATAATATGTACAAGGTTTATCCATATAAGTATATTTGTATGTATTGCAATAAGTTTTAATTATAAGTTATTGTTGTAATGAGTTAGATGTTGAACTAGTCAGGTTTTTAGTATAATTTTTTTGTCTTTGTAATTTTTTTTAAAATATTAAAATTATTGTTTTTGTTCATTTTAATGGTGAAGAGATTTCAAGTTTTATTGTTGAACAACAATTGTGTGGAAGTATCCTTGTTGGAAATATAAATTTGTATTTAATACATTTAATGCAAATATTAAATGCTCTATGTAAATTTAGTCATCTTTTGTGTGGTATGCAGTTTGGTAGAGCACATTATGGTAGTATGATAGAATCAAGCAACCATGTAGTCACTAGCCAATCCTATGCCAGGGTTACCTTTTGTTTAATATTTCCATTCGATAGCACTTGAAATAATAATAAGGTGTGGTCACAAATTGTTATATTTTATTCACTTTAACAGAGAAATTAGGTTTACTAGGATATTTAGATCTTCTTTCACATTAGAATTTATATCATGCACTGAAAATAGGAGCAACAATAACAAGCACAAAAAAACACAACATTTTTCCTTGGAAAACCCCAAATGGGAGGAAAACTCAACCAACCTTTCTTAGAGATATTATGTCGAAAAAAGTCCAATCATGAACCAAAAGATAAACCCTAGCACAATGGATAGATAAAGATACAACCATAAATACCACTGTAGTTGCAACAACACCACCACACAAGAGTAGCGCACCTCTACCAAGGGTAGCACACAAGAGAGATTTAAGAACAAAGACTGAACAATAAGAAACTTTTGCTACTATAGTTGTTATGTCACCTTCCTTATAATTTCACATTCCTTTTATGTGGATAAGAGAGTGTGAGTGAGTGTATCATATGAGCCAAGGAACCTTTTATTTATATTCTTCTTGAACTCCTTACTAGGATGACTTTCCCTCTGGGATGGTGTGACTTCATTAGTCTTTATTCTTCTGGGAGAACTTCTCTTATAGGGTATTTCCACATATTTTCAATGGTTTTATTTCTTATGGAATCTTTTTCTCATCTAAGAAAGGTTTTCTAGGAGGGAAATTACCTCCCGCAACTACTAAACATCAACACTCCATGTTTCCTAGGGAGGTCTATTTAACGATGTCTTCTTCTGGTAGTCCATTGACTACTATGCAATAAAATAGTAGCACACAACTACTTTAATTCCATTGGTAGCTCGAATCATCAATCTCAGACTCCATGACTATGCCGTGATCAAACAGTAGCACACAAATACTTCCAAGTAGCCTGGTAGTCTACATGGCAATCAACTAGTAGCACAGAGATACTACAATGTCATCCAATGGAACATAAATGTTGTCAAGTCATAGTAGTACATAGCTATTGTCATAGTAGTACAAAAATACTCTCCAGTGGTACACAACCACCACTATAGTAGTGCAAAACTATTGTTGAGTGATACAAAATCATTGCCAGTGGTACACAACCATTGCTATAGTAGTACAAAACTATTGTCTAGTGAGACACAATCACTGTCAGTGGTACACAACCATTATAGTAGTACACAATTACTATCCTGTGATACACAATCACCGTGAGTGGTACAAAACCACTGTATTAGTAAACAACTATTTTCCAATGACACAAAATCACCGCTAGTGGTACAAAACTACCGTAGTAGTACACAACTACTATGAAATGATACACAATCACCACGAGTTGTACCCAACCACCATAGTAGTACAAAAATACTGTCTAGTTATACACAATCACCGACAGTGGTACATAACCACAATAGTAGTACACAACTATTCTCCAGTGATACACAATCACTGACAGTGGTACACAACCACTGTAGTGGTACAAAACTAGTGTCTAGTGATACACAATCACCCCTAGTGGTACACAACCACTATAGTAGTACATAAACATTAACCAGTGATACAAAATCACCACCATAGTCTCACAACTACGTAGCAATATACCAGTAGAAAACAACTACTAGCATGTTTTTTGGTAACACACAACTACTTCCATAGTCTTACGACTATGTTGTGATGTTTCTATTCTCCTAGTAGTCTTATTCACACCTAGAAACATCCCATGACATAGGAAATACTAGTATCCGACTATGAATTAATCCCTCATTCACCACACATGATTGATCTAGGAAACCCTTGGCCAAGGGGGTTAGTCAGATGGAGGAAAAACACCACACCTACCTCTCAACAAGGGTATACATGCAACATCACGTGAATATTGTGTCTAAAGTAATCATACTTTACTCTAGACAAAGGCTTGGTGAGAGTGTTTGTTATCTTCTGATCTATGGATATGTACCGGAGCTCCACAAATCTTCTCTGCACCATGTCACATATGTAAGGGTATTTGTTCTCTATATTCTTTGACTTGTCATGAAATATAGGATTCTATGAAAGCTTCACGCAACTTTTATTGTCACAATGTATCAAAGTTGGCTCCAACTCTAGATCAAATATCCCTGCAAGAAGCTTCTGAAGCCACACTGCTTCACGACTTGAAACAATAGCTGAGATATAATCTACCTCTAATGTACTGAGTGCCACTGACGTTTTCTTCCTTCTTAAGCATGAGATCATAATTGATCCCAAAATGAAGAAACATTTGGATGTGCTTTTCCATTCCACTACACTCCCTTCCCAGTCAGAGTTTATACAACCCTAGAGATTCACATCTCCATCTGATACATATCTAAATCCTCATCCAACTATACTATTTAGGTACTTCAACACATGTTTTATTTCTATCCAATGTACATGTCTATCCTCAACCATGTATTGACTCAAAGTGTTCACTGCAAAACATATGTCCGACCTGGTGTTATCCTGGTACATGAAGGATCTAATCAATTGTCTATACATTGTGGGATCCACCAAACATGAAGGTGAATCACTGAAGAAATTCATATTTTTCATCATATATGTGTCCACGCACTTGTAGTCCATCATCTCGAATCTCTGCAGAATTTCAATAGTATATTTTCCTTGGCCAAGGAAAATTTCATTTGGTCTCTACCACACCTCCAATCCCAAGAAATATTGCACCAGACCTAGATCCTTCATATCGAAATTTGAAGTGATTTCCCTCTTGCACCCATATATGAGCTTCTCATCTCCTATTAGAAACAGGTCATCCACATATAGGATCAATGGGAAACCATCCATAATCTCATCAAGTAATTGTTTGATATATCATGCCTTGGGTGCCTGCTTAAGCTCGTACAAATATTCCGTCAATATACATACATGAGACTCCTTCTCATGTATATTTGTGTATGATCTATGTAGACTTATTTTGCGCTACTAGAGCAAGCATGTCGTCATAATATTCTCCCTCTTTCTAAGAGAATCCTCTATCCACAAATCTTGCTTTGTACTTCTCTATGATGTCATCTTTAACATGCTTGATCTTGTAGATCCACTTGGAAGTCACCACTGACCTCCCTTATGGAAAAATTCCACACATCATCCTTCATGATAGAATGGTACTATTCCATCATGACATCCTTCCACACTTGCTTCTTAGCAGCTTCATCAAAAGTGCAATATTTTGAATAAATGATCTTCCTCATCAGCGCCACATATATGGAAAACTTGTGTGGTCTCTTTCTCTCTCTTGAACTAAAGAAAAATCCATATCACAGTCCTTCTGATTGTAGTCCTCCTCTGTCACTAAAACTAGGGAATCCTCCCAGGAGGTCTCATGTCACCACAAATCCTTTGAATCTTTGATCTAGTTTCCTTAACTCATGCCACTTATCTTTCAGTCCTGGATAAGGTTTATCTCTCCCATTTGAATTTGGGGAGGAATACTTTCTAAATGAGAGTCTATAATCTACCAAATCTTTCTAAGATTAGGCTCACTTTGAGTCTGCATGCTCCCTCTAAATCTTGACTCCTTTTGAGTCTATATAATCTTTGGAGCCATCTACTCCCTTTACATGTGATAACCTCCTCTAAAGTATGATATCCTATGGAATGTACTAGGGAGGATGGTCCTCCCTACTAGATCGTGAGGGATAACTCCCTCTAAAATCTAGCTCCTTTTGAGCTGGAACTTGGCGGGGATGCTTGCCTCACTAATGGTGGAGCCATCTACCCCTACTCGTGATATGGATCATCAATTTCATATATATGTATCCCGCTTTGCATCCTATAAAGTATCATGGGACCATGCTATTATCTTCCTATTCATTGTAACGATTATGGGTAGGGCCTTCTGGATCTACTAATTCTTCTCAATGATTTGAAGAGTGATGGAATTAAATAGAGTATTGGGGAAGACAATTTTTGGGTTAAGCATAGTAAATGAAGATAAGAGCTAAGGAATGGACCAATAAAGTAGTGCGCACTAGGAAAGAAGGGAAAGAAGCACAACATAAGAGAAAAGGAAGAAGTGTGTCGGGAAATACAGAAGATCTATGCAAGGTCAAAGAAAGGAAAGGTTGGATCAAAGACCAACCGCATGGAAGACAGTTAGAAAGTGGGCAAGTGGAGTCCACTTGGAATTAGGGTTTTTGAGTCATGATGTAAGGGTTTTTTCTGACTTTATAGTATAAAAAATGGATTTATGACGTAGCTAGAGGTATGAATCAATTATCATTGTGAAGAACCTACTTTTGGAGAACTTTTGAGTCTTGAGTCGAAGTATCTATTTTGTTGAGAACTGCGGAGCTCGAATGGAGTCAATGTTGAGATGTAATTGAGGGTTAGGTCACAAGTTGTGGAGCTTGGTGTGACATTGGTCAACCTCACCCTTCACAACTTACAATGTAATGTGCATACCATAGGACCTTTTTGGATGAATAATGAGAAGAAGAAGTACAAGATCTTTGTGGACATAGCCCGGGGGCTGAACCACAATAAAAATGGTGTCTCTATGTGTGTTGTGTTGATTTTATATGCTCTATGATGAATGAATGTCTAGATGAATACATTTGTTCGAGTTGATTTACAACGCACATTATTATAATTAGGAAGAATGAATGTTATTGAATGGATAAAATATTGGATCTAATGAATGTTATGGTAGAATGCATGTTAAAGTAGAAGTAGAAATACAAGGAACATCCCCAATCACTTCCATAACTGCTGACATCTGCGTCCTATAGTCACCCATAAGCCATCTCGAGTGAGACTGCGTTGTGCATTCTATGTGTAGAGTAGCCTTATGGTTTCCTAGAAGGGTCGATGGTGAATAGGGTTTTGTTGGATAACTAAGGTAGAACTTGGGTTATCCCATAACATCCAACAAATGGTTATGTTATTGGATGAAACTCAGAAGATTAGCCTGGAAGGGATCTGAGGAGAATGAAGAGAATGAGGTGCTAGAAAGGGATGTTTTGGCCATGGAACTATTCAAATAAAGATATTGAAAGATGGTTGGAGACAAAAGAGTTGGATTTTACGCAAAAAGATAACAGAAGTTTCAGGTATACAGTGCACCAGTATTTACAGAGCTATGTGTTTACTGATCTACATGAGACTTTTTTCTGTTAATTCCCAGAATTATTGCAAGAGTTGATATCGAGTTTGAAATATACCTGGTTAGATAGTATTATTGCAGGGTTTATTACTGAGTTTGTAGTAGATACAATGAGGTCGTACACCGCTATAGAGTAGGATTTATTGAAGGGACCCATAGGGAGGTAGATTAGATCTCTTTACACGTCAATCAAGATCTTATTGCATGATAAATGAATAATGACCATGGAATCAAACAACTAGATCACTCTACGCTCATGGGGGAATTGAGGGATGCACTAAGGAAGATCTGAGATATGGAGAAGGCTCTGGATAGAGGCCATAAGAAGGAAGTAATGGACCCCATCATGATGGATGATGAACATACCAGGGAAATCATAAGGAAAGAAGGTATGATGCGCAATGGATGAGCCTACCAGTATAATATGAATAGTAAGAAGAGGGAAGTAACCAAGCGAGAGGGATTGAAAAATGATGACTAAGAGGTAGAGGATCTCCACTCCACAGGGCATATTGATGATATCTTGCATTCCACATATGAGAGGAAAACCAGAGGTCATGGTTCTAGCACAGAAGAAGGCTCTCCATTTCAGATTCTAATTAGTGTGGAACCCACAACCCTATGTGTGACTAAGACAATCGAAGAAGAAAAACTGGTTAACTATCAAGTGATTAGTGGTAGAAGGATTTTTGTAGGACGTGAGTCTAGTGGAAGTTCAAGAAGAAGTATAAGTTCAACAATTAGCAGTCAAGTTTCTACACCGCATGGAGGTGGCAATTCAACAAATTTCATAATGGAAGTAGTAGATCCAACTATTTGGTTACCATAATTTCGAGGAGAAGGGTCGAAGGACCTAGAGAAGCATTTTTTCATTTGTTAGAATATCTGGGCCACTAAGAAGATTACAGATGAAGATACAAAGGTTGGGCAATTGGAGATCACATTCAAAGACTACGCACAATATTGGTACATGGGTATCATAGTTAATAACCCATCAAGAGCGCCTACAATTGTCGCAAAGTTGAAGAGGCAATTGATCAATGAATTTTAGAAGACAAGTTCAGAGGATCAATTCATGAACGAGATGATAGAGATTAAACAGAAGCCAAGTGAGTCAGTTTTGGAGGTGGACCATGAGTTCAAAAGGGTAAAAGGTAAGTTGAAGTTCCCTATTACTGATATGTAACATAGACATTTTTTCTGTTAATTATTTTTTTCCACACTTGAAGTATCCCTTGAGACAACATAAATTCTAGAGCCAAGTAGAGGCTCTGCATGAAACATTGCAGTTATAGGAAAATTAGCACAAGCATGTTAATCTAGTTATGGAAGATCTAAGGGAATATCTGAAGATCCTTACATTTCAGTTAAATCATAATAAATGTAAGGAGAAAAGGGAAGATGTATGGTGCACATTATCTAGAAAAAAAGGGCATAGTAAGAATGAGTGTCCATTATTTGCGCAGTATATAGGAGTGAGTATGAAAAACCCTTTATATTCAGGAGGACCATGGTGTGAGATATGTAAGACACATGGACATGATCCCAATCATTTCCCCGTGATGCAAAAGTATTGGAAAATGCCAAAGACTACATTTTGTAACTTTTGCAAATCAGTAGGGCATGAAGAGAAGGATTGTAGAAATTTGGAGATGATGAAAGAGAGGATTGAAGATACATATAGAGTACATGTTGAATTAATGAAAACACAACCTGCACAACAAAAACCACATTTTAATAATGCACAAGAACCATCGTCTAACAATGCGCCACAATTTCAAGGGAGACTACAGTATAAAAACACGTAGCAGTGCACAGTGCCACCGTAGTACAACAATGCACAACCTCAGTACAAAAATACGCATATGCAATATAATCAAGGACCTTGGTACAATACACCACATGGAGATCATCAAGGACACAGAGGAGGCTTTAGAGAAGGAGGCCACGGAGGAAGAGAATTCATAGTTGGAAGAGGACCAATAGTATGTCATAATTGTTAGAAACCCAGACACTATGCTATATATTGTTCACAACCACTTGCGACATGTATATATTTTCGCGTTGCATATCATAATAAAAAAACATTGTCAAACACTGTTAACAAAGATACAAGATAAGAGGAAATAGAATAACTAGAGTGTGCAATGGATTGTTGTGGAAAACATAGAAGAGTATGGAACAAATATCCATATAGTTACTAGAGGTGGAGATAAGACAAGAGAATATGCAGCGAAGAAATATCAATATTAGTACTAATGGGTCAAGAAGAATACAATGTCTAAACAAAATTTTGATGTGTGTAAAGAAAAAGAGACTTTTAAAGAAGACATACAAGAGATTTTGAAGGAAAACATTGTGTCTCGCACCACCTGATCATGACAATTGTGACATCAAACATCTTCAACCGAAACAATTATGAAACGTTTTCCACAACGAATAATTTTAATCACAAATGAAAACGGTTATGCCAAGTAGTGGAACATAAAACAATAGTTTTATTTTTTATTTTTCTAAATTTGTTGATTACTTATTTTAGGATTATGAACATATAATTCATTTCCATGGTCCACTTGGAAATTCAGGAGTGAATGTAGTAAATCTACACTTTCTTTTCCACCCCAATTTACACTTCTATATTAGCATATCTATTCTAGAGAGTTTTACTAGTGAAAAAATTAATTTATTTTTTTTCTAATTTTTGATAATTAGAATTTAGATTAGTTTCTAGTCCATTCTAGCAACTTGTCAATTTATGTATGGTTGCCACTTAAATCGATTGTTAGCTTATAGAAGTCATAGTTTTGTTCTATAAACTCCGTTTAAGTTATAATAACTTGTTAAAATGAGAATGAAAGAAAAAAAAATAGTTACTTTGAAAATTGTTTTTAACTTGTTAAAATGAGAATGAAAGATAGCATATTTGTTATGAAAAAATGGTAAAAAAAAAAACTAATTTGAAAATTGTTTTTGGAATTAAAAGTAAGTAACTTGATAATATACCATAATACAATCTTGAGAATAGAGATAGAAATAGAAAATTGTGAATGTGTATAAATAAAAACCAAATCAATTATTGGACGAAATTTGTATAAAGAAATAATTCTCCGTAAATGAGACAGTGTCAAAGACAACAAGAAGTAGAGTGCGAGGATGATCTCTTGTGCTGAGGATGATTAGCGTAAGAGTAAGTGAGTTAGAGAATGATGCTATCATGAACGTGGGGGAGGGGCGTTGTTTATTGAACAACGAAATCATACGATTCCCTTCTCTGGAATTTGGAAAAAAAAAAAATTACAATTTTATGAATGATTAATTTATTGTGTGAATTGTAATTTTATTTATTTTTATTTAAAAGTAACTAAGTATGTTTAAATTATTATAGATTTATTGTTAAATGTTAATTTCAAGTTAAAAAGTAAAAAAATTACATATCTAACTTCTAACTGACATGTAAAAAGTATTTTTTATTAAAAAAATATTCTTTTTACTTTCAATTACTTTTTATATATAAAAAAATTACCATTTTAAAACCATCAATCAAATATCAATCTATTGTTTAAGTTTAAATTGTAAGTCTAACAATTTCTATTCAATAATCATGAATTATATTAAATTAAGGATTTAAAAAATTACAGATTTGAAATTATTTCAATTTTTATTTACAAACAAAATTCTCAAATATTTAAGAACTGTGAGATATCACATTGTTTAAGCAAAAGATCATAAATTCCTTGTTAATTCATAACAAGATCAATCTTCTTCCTGTCAATCATTGTTGTATAACCAAAAGCAATCATTGTTGTATAACCAAAAGCACTGTGTAAATGAAAAGAACAGGTTAAAAGTAAACATTTTGTAATCTTCGGTATTCTGATATATCTATCATCAATATTCTACACCACCTGAATACTATCCCAGAGAACAAAGAGGAATGTTATCCATGGATAGGAGACACTTGGAAATGGTCGTGTCCAAGAACTTGAGGAATGTTACCCACGGATAGTATTAGTTGTGTCCAAGAAATAATGGCATTCGGATTGAGGAGAGTTGGAATAGACATGAACGAAGCAAAGTGAAGAGAGGGAAGAATTCAAAGTTATGGAATAGGCGCAGTTATGAGCAAATTAGGGTAGAATATTAGGGTAGAATATTTGGAGAAGGTTGAGATTCCAAAAATGTTGACTACGATAAGTGCTCGTAGCAGTTATGGAAAGATGTGTGGAGCTGAAGAACCATGTAGGCTACAAGGACGGTTAAAGTTGGAAAAATAACAAATAGGAGAAGGTCCAAATGAGAAGGCGGCCTGGCATAGAGAAAGATGCAATGTCTTGGTATTGGTGGAAGTATTAATTTCTACCAATCACTACTGAGATTGAGATTCTTTTCCACCGATATTCACAGTCTTGTGTGAATGCTCCAGAATTTTTCATCAACATTTCAGTGATTTCGTGAAAGCTCCAGAATCTTTCAAACTGTCTATAAAAACATGTCGCAAACTGTCTATAAAAACATGTCGATGTAAGCATATCATTTCTCTGTTTGCAATACAATTTCTCTGTTTGTTATTTACTGTGTGTTATTTTGCTTCTATCCCCTTCATTTAATATCAAAGCACAGGACTGGACTCACTCCCTCATGGGAGCGCCCAGGATCCTGAGAGGAGTCGCCCATGTTGAGAAAGCTTCCACAGAGAGTTATAGAGCGCTTGAATTTAGGAAATGTTGCAGGAGAAACCTACATAGAGGAGAACGAAGGAAGCGTTGCTGAGGTCGAAAAATGTTTTTTAACAGTGAATCAAGTGCGTGAAGCTTACACAGTATACTCATAGTCATAGTGATCGTTAAGTCTGCGGTCTGCAGAATTTCTATCAGGCACTCTGCTATTTCTTGCTCCAGAACCATCTTGAATTCCCGATTTTCCGACTGTCAAAACTGCTAGAAATGAATCCTTCTCTTCCTGCATTCTACAAGTAAAACGTGCATCTGCTGCCATAGTTTGCTGCGATAGTTTTTGAGCCCTGTTCGTTGTTTGAGGGGCACGGATTTTGGGGATTTGGAAGGGCGAAGGAGTCGAGAATGGAAAAACACAAAGAAAGAAAAGGAAACTGCTGTGGCAAAGATTCGGTTGGGCCGAGGCAATGAAGCCGTGGAGTTCTTTTTAAACTGGTGATTGGTGCGGCCTCTGTGCCAAGTGGCGTTGCTGTAAGCAAGGAAGTCAATGCCCAGAAGTTCTTTCAAAAGATTTTTAATGAGGACCAAGAGCTGAGGCAACTCTATGAGCAGAACTGCAATTGTGGGGTATTCGAGTGCGTGGTTTGTGCCACCATCGGTGCGAAGCTCGGGAAGAGGTTTCTGGAATGCGTGAGCTTGATCCAGCAAGCCATGAAGATTTTGAAGACCAAGAAGAAGGCTGCCCATCGGGGTTATGGCCTTTCGATTTGCTGCCTGTTGGTGTGGAATGCAGAACGATTGTCGAGCGACGAGAAGCCGATTGAAGTTCAGTCTCGAAGGTGCATTCCTCCTAGGGATGAAAAAGTTGAGTCAAGTGACTATCTTCCATATTTTGGTTAGGTGAGAACTTCATTATTGAAAGTGCTTGGAATGGTCATTGAGTCAAGTTGTAAAAGGTGAAAGTTGAGTTGTAAAAGGTGAAAGTTAAGTTGTAAAAGGAGAGAAGGTCAAGGTCAGGTGCCTAAGTCATGTGTGATTTCAAATTGGAGTTGGAAGACTTCTTGCAACGTTGTTTACATGCTTCATAGAGGTATACAAAGCTTATGCACTCAATTTTTCAAGAAGTGGATAATATTTGGAATATGTTGTGTTAAGACATGTATAGTGATAATAAGCAATGGGTTTATTGGGCATATTGAATGGGTTCATATGTAGTGGGATTGTAATTTGTTGGGCATTTAGTAAAGAATGTTGAATTTTTGTACCTGAGATGAAATGATGCATATATGTTTTAGGGGGTGCATGATCGGTAGTACCCGACACCCTAGAGGTTTTGAGTTGTAAATCTTAGCCATAGGAAAGGCAAGCTATATTCCCCAGGTGTTTAGTAAGCCCTGTTGCGGCAGGCCTACATGGATTAGAGTGATCATGTAGCATGTATCCCTCTTAGGCACAAAGAGTGGATGTGGCATCAAGTTGTGGAATTAACCACTAGGTAGGTATGAGGGTGGCAGGTGTACTCGTATCTAAGTTTGATGGTGATCAGAGAAGTTAGATCTTCAATTAAGGGGAGGAATGTGAGATTAAGTAATCTCAGAGTGTGATTTGATTGGGACCAAGTTATGACTAAAGGAATCTAATGTATTGATGAACCATGTACATGAACAGGATACCTAGAGAACTGGCGAGTACAACGGATGGCACCCATGTATCTTGGTAGATGGATCTGTTTTTATATGGAAATCAATGATCAGCTGTTTGCAAGTGCAAAAGGAAGATGCAAAAGTTTGAGCATTAATGAATGTTATGCAAGTATAAAGAAGAAGAAAAAAATGTTTGAGGAGGAAACTCAATTGAGTGTGTGTTGTGTAAATCAAATTCCCCATCATACAAGGTTCGTGGTAAAATAAAAGGACCAGTAAGAAACCACTTGATGTGATGGTTCTTGAGCATTGTAATGGGAGCACATTGAAGGAAGCCCAACCATATGAAGATAGAAACTGAAGATGATGACATGACTCTGATAAAGACCTAACCAAGACATGTATTCATTAAGGAGGAGACATTGCAAATCAAAGGAGCAACTTGCAAAGGCTTTAGCACAAGACCAATTTGAGTATTTGAGAGAAGCATTGGGCATTATAAATATTGATGTAATTAGTGGTAGAAATTAGGGGGGAGTGTTGGAAGTATTAACTTCTACCAACCACCACCGAGATCGAGACTCTTCTCCACCAATATTCACTGTCTTTTGTGAATGCTCCAGAACTTTCCACCGACATTCCAGTGATTTTGTGAAAGCTCCAGACCTTCCAGAGTCTTCCAAACTATCTATAAAAACATGGCGATGTAAGCATATCATTCAGATTGAGCAATACAATTTCTCTGTTTGTTATTTACTGTGTGTTATTTTGCTTCTACCCCCTTCAGGGTCAAGGTTGGAATTTCAAAATTGGAAAGCACGTTAAAATTTGATGGTTTCAACAAAATGTAATAATAATTTTGATAGTTTCAACAAACAAACATAATCATTTTTATTTTTTTTTAAATTACATAACAGTCAAATTTAATCAAATTTGGATGATTAAAAATTTACACAAAATTTCTTTGTTAAAATGGACAAAACAAATATTACAATTATTGAAACCGTCAAATTTGACATGCTTTCCAACTTTGAAATTCCAACCATGTTCCAAGGCCTTGCATATTTCTCTATGCAAGGACGCCTTGGAGCCATTAGTCTCTTGCCTGACGTAGTAGAAAACTAGTTTTCAGACTAAGAGTAGATTATCGAAATAAATGGTTGTGTGTCATCCTAGCCTTTCAGGCCATTTTTGTCATATGTTTTGTATTGTAATTGTAGTGTAAATGTTAATGAAATAAGGAAACATTTGGCATGTTATTGCAATTGGAATAATGTAGAAATTAGTTTTAATATGTTTTTATTGGAATTACAAGAAGTTATTGTTGGAATAACGTTTGAATTGGTTGTAGGGTGTCTTATCTATTATTAAAATTATAGATCCACAATTCATGAATCTAGATAATTCTACTATTTATATAAATATGTAACTTATGTGAATGGATGACATAGGAAAAAAAAATATATTTTTTTTGTCAAAATTCCTTCCCTCACAAAATGGCCAAAAAGATGTGAAAAAGATGTAAACTTTGATCTTTGTACATAGATTAGTATAAGTGTGTGTGGATTTCTGGGGTGTGAGAAAATATTGGTGCATGTTTGTGAGTGTGCAATCATTGTTAGCCACTGTGTGGAAGGATAGTGAGCTACCCATCATCCTGTATGAGGCCCTTGAGAGAGGAATGACATTGTCAGTGTAAGGAGCCACCATTGGGGTAATTCTGGAAAGCGAGTGAGATAGAAAAATCAAGTTGTTGCTGGGAAGTCATGAACTACAATTTGTCTGGGAATTGAAATGCTTAAGGTTTTGATAGATCCAACAGATCTGTGTGCTCTATGTTTTATTTACTTTGTGGAGCTGGAATCAAGTGAGTGTATTCCTCTAATGGACGTATATATTCCGGCCATTAAAGTGGGTACTTGGAACAACAAAGAAGAGTATTTTCTCTATACAAGATCTTAGTGGCCATATTCAAGGAGTTGGAGCTAATATATATATATATATATATATATATATATATATAATAACATAATTAAGTCAGTGATTCTGAGAGCTATGTTATAAAGAGAACCACCAATCTTTGATTTAGTTATGTCTAAGTGTGTTATAAGCTGAGGTGACTCATAATGCTCCAAGAAATAATTAGAGAAATAAAAATTCATATTGTAATTGTTAATATTGTAATTAATATTAATATTGTAATAAATGAGATTGCAGAGTGGGTGTAAGTCTTAATGAAGGCTAGATTAGACAAATAACTAGATAAAAATTAATATTGTAATTTGTGATTTAGTATTGTAAGTTTTGTAATGTAGAGTTTACCTCTATGTGTGTTGTGTGTTGTGTATTTTAGAAAACTAATTAATTCATTAAAAGAGGGAGTTAGAATAATATACAAATTAGTTGTAATAGGTTGTCATTGAAACTACAAGAAGTTGTTATTGAAATAAGATTTTGATTTGGTTGTATGGTGTCTTATGTATTATTAGAATCGTAGATCCACAATTCACCCATCTAAATCTAGAGAATTCTACAATGTCTTCTTCTCTATTTTATATTTATTGCGGATATATTGAGTATGTATTTTAAGATGCTTGCATGTTTGAGATGTATTCATGTCCCAGGGAGTTGGGTAACACAAGCGTTGAATACGTGTGTGTTTTATTTTGTTAGTTTAGACCTCATTGTAGCTTGTAGGAAAACAAGAAGAACGATAAGTTGTAGACCCACGAGTCCCATGAGCTTGGATAAGATCTTGGATAAGACGAAATTCATTGCAGGGAAGGGAAGACAAGAAGAACGATAGGTTGTTGATCCATGAGTTTGATTAACTCGAAAGTTGTCTGTAGTAAAGGGGAAACTTGTGGAGGCGTTTCCCAGGCATGTCCCGTGTTTTGACTGCAGGGCTTATGGGTCAGTGTACAGTAAAGAACACAGATGGGTAAACCCTAAAGGATAGTCACAAGGATATATGGACAAGAATACAAAAATAAAGTGGTACTAGCAAGGAGAGCTAAGTGAAATAAAAACTAAGAAACAACCACGAGGAAGAAAAAGAAAAAACCTGGATAACCAGAAGTGTCATTGGGAAAAACATTTGAAAGGTATTGAAGTGTATACTAGTGAATTACATAGTTTGTAACAAGCTTAGTGAATCAAAAACAAAAAATGACAATTGAAGGGAGAGGTAGCATTTGGAATGAGTTACATCCGCAAGGTGAAGATGTACTAAGAATGAATACTTGTAACTTCAACATAATTTAAAGTGTATTTAGAATGAAATTAAAGAACATGGAATGAGAATACAAATAAAATATTCAAAATGGATTTAGAATGAAATGAAAGAATATGCAACTGAAAAAAAATACAATATGGATATTTAGAGTGTATAAACTTAAATTATGTTAAAAAACTAAATAATGAAAAATATTGTAACATATAGTAATATGAGATGGTTAAAATAGTGGTAAATATCTATGCAAAGATGTTTTTATTTTCAAAAGATGGATAACAAGATATTTAAAGTATGTCTTATAGTAATCCCCTAAGAAATTTAAAAATATATCTTATAGTAATCCCTCAAGAAATTTAAAAAACATTATCTCAGTATGATTGGGGCTATTTATAATGGTTTATGTTGAGTATTCTTTGTTGGGAATGGTGTAATCTTCACATTCAACTAAAACCAACTAGTGTTTTTCATTCATGCTTTTTATTTATGTAGACCTATAATCATTTTGAAAAATTGTCTTCGTTGGATTGTTTATAAATATGCTTGACTTACTCCTCATTTGTAATATCATCATTAATTAATTGTGACTTACTCCTCATTTGTAATATCATCATTAATTAATTGCGAGAATTATGATGGGATGGGTTGAAACTATGAAAATTTCATGGATTTACTCTAGCAATTTTTATTTATTTAAGTGAATTTTCATAGTTCCACTTAACAATTATTGCTGAGGAAAATTCATACAAGCTATCACATCATAATTTGGGGGAAACTTACAAGCCAATTCAAAGAAAAAAATTATGGCGTTAGTTTTTAATGTCCACTATTAACGATGACAAGAGGGTGGCCAAATCAATGAATATTTTTGTTAAGAAGTATGGGCATTCTATAAGGTATCTCAACTTATTTTTTTAGTGAAAGTAACTTCTCCATGTACGAAAAACTATATTCTCTATATTTATTTTTTCACTTTTGTTAGAAAATTAGACAATCAATTTGATAGTTTTAAAATAGCCAAAAACAAAATAACCAAAAACTCTAATATAAAATTCCATACTCAAAATTCTCATTAATAAAATGAAACTATAACTTCTTATAAATTTGATAAAATTTATATTAATTTGTTTTGAATAAAAAAATTTATAAATAACACTATGCCACTACATAAAAAAAAAAATTACCCATGTTAATATCAATACAATTTGATAATCAAACAATACATAACCAAGTATCTGAAAATAAATTAAAAAAATACACATTCTTCAAACTTTACTTATAAATAAATAAAAACACTCTGTTAATATCAATGCAATTTGGTTATCAAACAATACATAACCAAGTATCTCAAATAAATTCAAAAAATAATCATTTTTCAAACTTTATTTATAAATAAAAAAAACATTCATTTTCAAATCTTCGAAAATTTAAAAATATGTTAAATTTTTTATCTATCAATATAAAATATATCTTAAATTTAAAACATATCACATTTCATATAAAGGAAAGATCATTCGTATTTCCAAAAACATATCACATTTCATATAAAGAAAAGATCATTCGTATTTCCATATCGATGTTATGGAGAAATTATTAATATAAAAAATCTTATTGAGAAATTACTAATATCAAAAAACAAAGTTTAACAAGTAAATATTTAAACAAAAACAAAAGGATAAAGGAATAAATTAACAGTCCAAAATCATGACTTAAATATGTAAATCGAACATAGAAATATAAATTAAATAAATTAAACATTTACATATATTTTTAGCAAACTTTTTTGGATTTAAAAAAATTAAAAATATATTTAAAAAAATACAAATTTAAATATATTTTTAAAATAACAATTTTTAAATATTTAAAATATTACAAATTTTAAATATATGATTAACTTTACCCTATCCGTAATATGTGGAATATCGGCAGAATTTCAAACTTCGTGCAAATTTCTATATACCAAAAATCCAATACGACCAAATCTTCCTAGTATGGTTTGCTTGGTTCTTGGTTCCTGGTTCCATGTCGTTTCCGTTTGTTTGGTTCTTGGTTCCATGTCATTTCAGTCTGCATCAGTCTGTCATTCTTATTGAAGTTTTATGAGAGCCAGGTCATATTTATGAGAGGGCCAGGTCAACCGGGTCATCTTTGAAGAGGAATTCCCTGGCCTTACATACAACATATGAATGCGAATGGAATCCAAATCGCTTTTTAATTACGTCTTGGGAATCCAAATCGCTTTTTATGAGAGGAGACAGGTCAACCGGGTCATCTTTGAACACGGCGCCCCCGTTCGTTTAATTCTGCGATCCGGGTCATCTTTGAACACGGCGCCCCCGTCCTGGTTCATGGGCGCGAACACGGCGTCCCCGTTCGTTTAATTCTGCGATCCCTCCAAGTGCGCGCCCGATCGAACATAAAAGCTGTACTCAGGATTTCGTGACTTGTGTTTATAGTTCAACTCAGGGTTTTCCGTTTGCGTTTAGTTGGTCAATACGCACTCACGTCGGATAAAGCGGTGACGGACTTTAGTCTTCCTATTTCAATGCTTATAAGTACTCGCACTCCTTCCCATATTTCCGTGTCCAAGTCTTCCAACTATCAGAGTCGCCGTCTTCTCTTTTCCTGCAAATCCATCGGATATCAATGTTAAGAATATAGCCAAGAAAATAATATAATTAAAGAAGATAGGCGGAAAAGGCACCTAATTGGTGTATGAGACCTCTTTTCCTGCAAATCCATCTGATATCAGTCACCTCTGGATTTGAACTTATGACCTGTTAAGAGGAAACACATGTTCCTAACCATTAGACCCACATACCAAAACTGTCCTCTAATAGTATGATCGTTAGGGTAAGGTAACGCACTGAGATTAGAGAGTTTTCAACATCCCCTGTCAACTGAAAAGTGAGAAGTCTAGATAATGAGATATAGCCCCTTTGAAAGTGGACAAAGTTAATCAAATTGTCTTCCAACGGAGTCTGAAGACTCGATCTTCAACTCAGATCTTCAACTCAACTCAGATCTTCAACTCAGAAAACTACATCAACTAGCCCCGATCATACCCTATATTATCCAATCCTGAAAAACATTCATTTCCATCAACTATAGAAATATCTCCAATTATGTATGGTTGTATTTGTGTATATATCCGCCGATAAAAACGATCCAATAAATTGGCTTCCAAACGCCAATGCCAATTCCCTAACCATTCAAAATGAATATGTTTCCGCTTGCTCTTTTGACACGTCACTGAGAGGTGATTTGTCTTCCCACAAAATCTGCATGGGTGAAGATCAAAACAATTTGGCTTATTATATCCAAACCAGTGACAGTGTTTGCACTGTATAGGTTCTTTATCCAAACCAATTGTCATGATCATACAAATATGGAATATCTATAGCAACATCATCATTAACAATATCATGTACCTGTTCCTTACCAATATCCTCAAAATCCGTATTCTTATCATCATTCAAAAAACCTTCACTCACAAAGCAAATAGGTTTTCTATAATTAGGAATATGGAAAAGATCGACAACATCCTTTTCATATCCTAGTCCATATCGATTTCGTTTAAAGCATAATTATTCCCATGGTCGAACAATTCTAATTTCTTTCCCACATGTATCCACAACTTTTTTTGACATAAGGACTTCATCCAACTCATCTTCATGTTTATGAGTGTCATCACTAGTCAACTGAGCATCTTCATTATTTTCATCCTTGATGTCATTTTGCTTGTTGAAATCACATTGTTGGTGTCAAAGGAGATTTAAATCATCAGATAACATTTCATTTTGAAGTTTGAACGTATCAATCTTCTTATGCATAGCTTGTAAACATGTGAACAATTTAGTAAGAGTACTTTTGTCAATTGAAATTGTAGATTCCGGATTTGAGTTAATTAAGGGGCATAGTAGTGTAAATATTTCTTCAACTCTCATCATTATGAAGAGTTGTAAGACTTAAGCAGTGACTAAGACACAAACATAAAGATCCAAAGACCCCCTTATTCAAATTTGAGTGGGTCAAGGATGCAAAAACAAATATGAAATTTTATTATGTAGGATGATCCCTTAAAACTCCTTTTACAAACTTTAAAAAAACCCTTATAACACCTTTACAAAAAGTTTTCAAATAAACAACAAACCCTTATAACTCGAATTCCAAACAATTTTCCATTTACAAGTATTCTTATAACAAGAACATTCTTACTCAAGAAATGTGACTAAGACATGTAAGAAATGTGAGTTTTTATATTTAAATTTGATTATTCTTATATTTAAATGTGAGTATTCTTATAACTGGAAGAAGCCGCCACTTCCATCATTTGTGAAGCTGCAACCATCGTTGTCGTTGTTGCGTGCACATCTCGTCCACTGGTCTGAAGGCGCCATCGACTGTCATTTGTTGTGTGTTGTGGCCTGTGCACCAATCACTGCTATCTGTGTTGGTGTTGTTCGCTGTCTCTCTTCTCTGCGATCTGCAGGGAGCTGTTCGCTTTCCCTTGCAGTGTTGTTCCTCTTATTTGTTGTGTGCTTGCTAAGTGGAGTTGCGCGTTGTGCGTTGTGTGCTGTGCGAGTTCTATTAAATGAAACTTGCTGGATTTGAAAGGGAGTGCCAACCCACTCATGGCCTTCTCCACCATACGTCATTTTGGTCAAGCGCGCGTCTACACACTCCAAACGATCGCTGAAATGATTCGTATGAAACTTTCAATTAACATTTTTTACTTCATATTTTTCGTATCAAAAAGGATTCGTATGAGGATTGGAAAGATTCGTATGAAGGTTTTTTCATTTTCACTTTTTCCAAAATATTAAAGGTTTTATATTTTTTGTTTGGAAAATATTAAAGGGTTATTATATTTGAGAATTAAATATAATATGGAGGATGAAAGGGTGGAGGAATAAGGTGGAGTGGATTTTTCTTTTTATTAAATCTTTTTAATTATAAGGTGGAGAAATAAGGTATGTAATTTCCTTTTGAAAAGTACGCAAGATTATTTCTTCACATTTTTTTTAAAAGGGCCTTGGATATTACAAACACTGGTGTTTGTCTCTTTTATGTTTCCTCTAATGAAAAAGATGCAGAGTGATAAGTTTGAAATCGAAAAGTTTAATGGGAAGAACAATTTCGAGATCTGGAAGGTTAAGATGCACGATCTGCTCGTGCAACAAGGCGTGGTGAAGGCGTTTTTGGGAAAAGAAAAGCAGCCCGCGTCCATAACAGACGAAGACTGGGATGAGATGGATGCGAGAGCACTGAGTGCCATACGCCTGTGTTTGGACGACGATGTACTGTTCAACATTGTTACAGAGAAGACAGCAGTCGGTTTGTGGTCAAAGCTAGAAAGCTTATACATGACGAAATCCTTGACAAACAGGATCTTTCTGAAAAGACAACTATATAGTTTGCGCATGAAGGAAGGTACGAAAATTGTTGATCATCTAAATACTTTCAATACTCTTCTAGTCCAGTTGAATAGAATGGGTGTGAAATTTGAATCCGAAGATAAGGCAATTACATTATTGTGTTCTTTGCCCGCGTCATGGGATCATTTTGTTACCTCTATTAGTTTCAGTTCAACATAAACTATTGAGTTTGATGATACTGTTGGAGCTTTACTATCTGAGGAAACAAGGAAGAAATCAAATCTAGAAACTTCTACATCCGAGGCATTGGTAGTTAGAGGCAGACCAAAAGAAAGAGGACAGGGTCAGAGGGATTTCTCTCGATCAAAATCAAAAGGTAGAAAGAGCAAGCTCAAGTGTTGGTTTTGTGGAAAATCCGGACACCTGAAGA
>JZKD02S1205657.1:50022-96927 GCA_000966675.3 Picea glauca
AAACAAAACATATACCTATCAAGTACCATTTTGTAAGACAGGTCATTGATGAAGGTGGAGTCTCTCTTGAAAAAGTGCATACAAAAGAGAACTGTGCAGACATGTTCACAAAACCGGTACTGTTAGAGAAGCTACAATCGTGCTTGGCTTCTCTTGTCTTGTAGAAAAGGTGATGAACAGAAGCAGGAGCAAGGTATCAGGTTAATTGTTGTCAAGGTGGAGATTGTTGGAAACGGTGACAACAACTCATCCGTGAATAGGATTTTAGATCCTATAAACCGGGATTGGTTGTAACCAAATGCACCTAAGTTAGAATATGGATGAGATCACAATTATTAATCGGTTTCTAATACATTGCTATAAATTTGTATGCCCGTAGAGGCTGTGAGTGTATCTGAGAGGAGTGAGACCTGACTATAATCTCCATTAGCTGAATAATAAGATAATCGATACCTGCGCTTGGTGGACGTAGCCCAACTTTTGGGTGAACCACGTAAATTGTTGTTGCTGTGTTCTTTGTCTGCATGTATTGATTGTCTTATGGTAATTTGTGTTTTCCGCACTTGCAAATTACAACAGAATAGAACTAAATATAATATTAGTAGAAATTGCATAGTCTATAATCATTAATGAGAAAATAATCATGTACATATATAATAAAAACATAGCATAAATGTCACGTAACTGTATAACAGTTAAGTAAACTAACGAACTATGATTACAGTTTTTAACTATGACATCAACATCTTCAACCGAAACAATTACAGAACATTTTCCAGAACAAACAATTTTGATCACAATTGAAAACGGTTGTGCCACTTAGTGGAACATAAAACCATAATTTTAATTTTTAATTTTCTGAAAATTTTATTACTTATTTTAAGACAATGACCATAGAATTAATATCCACAGTCCACTTCTCAATTCGGGAGTGAATATAGTAAATCTACACTTCCTCCCCAACCCGAATTATCACCTAATAATCCAGACTTATGTGTGTAAATTTCGCAATTCGGGAGTGAATGTAGTAAACCTACACTTCCTCCTCAACCCCAATTATCACCTAATAATCCAGACTATGTAATTTTTTTTTCTATATTAGCATCTATTCTACAATTTTATTAGTGAAAAAGTCAATTCATTTTAAGCTGGTTTTAAGTTGACAATAACTTGTTAAAATGATAATGAAAGCTAGCATATTCCTTATGAAAAAAAGGGGAAAAAAAGAGCCACTTTGAAAATTGTTGCTGGAATTAAGAGGACGTAACACGAGAACATATTGTTGAAAAGAAACAGAGATAGAAAATTGTGAAGGTTCGTAAATGAAAACCATAGAGAAATAAATCTAGGTAAATGAAACAGTGTCAAAGATAATGATAAGTAGAATATGAGGATGATCTCTTGAAGAGTAGACACAACGAGAATGTCAAAAGTATCGAGGAAGATTGGCGTACGGTGAGTTAGAGAATGATGGTATCATGAACGTGGAGGAGCGGGGTTGTTTATTGAACTAAATCGTACGAATCCCTTTCCGAGAATTTGGGAAAAAAAACAATTTTTCAATCTTATGAATGAATAATTTATTTTGTGAATTGTAATTTTTTAATTTTTATTTAAAAGTGAGGAAATATGTTTAAATTATTATAGATTTATTTTAATTTTGGAGATGCAAAACTTTTCTTAACTTTAACACATCTCTTACTAACATGTAAAAAACATTTAATGATTTATTTGCTTTCAATTACATTATATATATATATAAATGTAATATAAAAATATTTATTTAAAATGGATATTGAAATAAATATTTTTCAATGAAATTAAGCATCTTCCTCATAAATTGTAAAAATAAATTACCATTTTAAAATATAAATCATCAAATATCAACCTATTGAAATTAAGCATCTTCCTCATAAATTGTAAAAATAAATTACCATTTTAAAATATAAATCATCAAATATCAACCTATTGTTTAAATTGCAAGTCTAACAATTTCTATTCAAAAATGATGAATTGTATTTAAATTAAAGTTTTAAAAATTTACATATTTGGGGATATTGCAATGTCAGTTTACAAACAAATTCTAAAAATTTTAAATTGTAAGTTTAACAATTTTTATTCAAAAGTCGTGAATTATATTTAAATTAAGGCTTTTAAAATTTACATATTTGAGGCTATTGAAATTTCAGTTTACAAACAAAATTCTAAAAGATTTTAAATTGTAAATCTAACAATTTCTATTCAAAAATCATGAATTATATTTAAATTAAAGTTTTTAAAATTTACATATTTGGGGTTATTGCAATTTCAGTTTACAAACAAAATTCTAAAAGATTTAAGAAGTGTGAGATATGACATTGCTCCAAGAACGCTATTGATTTATAAGAAGATCAATCTTGTACCTGTCAAGCATTGATGTATCAAAAAGTAATGTGTAAAAGAATATAATAGAACAGGTTAAAAGTAAACATTTTGTAATCTTGGGTATTTTGATTATATCTATCTTCAATCCTCTACACCACTTGAATACTACAGAACAAGAGGAATGTTACCCACGGATAAGAGTCACTTGGAAATGGTCGTGTCCAAGGATAGTATTAGCTACGTCCAAGAACTAATGGCATTTGGATTGAGGAGAGTTGGAATAGACATGAACTAAGCGAAGGGAAGAAAGGGAACATAGTCATGGAATTCGAAGTTATGGAATAGGCACACTTATGAGCAAATTAGGGTAGAATATTAAGGGAGAGAGTTGAGATTCCAATTTTTTTTACTACGATAAGTGTTTGTAGCAGTTATGGAAAGAAGAATGGAGTTGAGGAAGCATGAAGACTACAAGGACGGTTAAAATTGGTAAACTAATAAATAGGAGGAGGTCCAAATGAAAAGGTGGTCTGGCCTACAGTAAGATGCAAGGCCTTTGAACAAGGTTGGAATTTCAAAATTGGAAAGAATGTTTCAACAACTATAATAACCATTTTTCCATTAATATTGTATGTAATAAAATTTTCTAGTCAAATACTCTTAAGAAATTTAGACAATCATCAAATTTATAAGGTTAAAAAATTTATGCAACCTTCAAATTTATGTGTTGAAACAGACAAAACAAATATTACAATTATTGAAAACCTCAAATTTGACGTGCTTTCCAATTTTGAAATTCCAACCCTGTTTCAAGGACTTTCATCTTTCTCTATGCTAGGATGCCTTGGAGCCATTAGTCTCTTGTCTGGCAGTGTAGAATAGTAGTTTTTACACAAAGAGTAGATTATCGAAATAAATGGTTGCGTGCCATCCTAGACTTTCAGACCATTTTTCAGATGTTTTGTATTGTAATTGTAGTGTAAATGTTAATGAAATAAGGAAACATTCTTGCCATGTTATTGCAGCTGGAATAATGTAGAAATTAGTTGTAATAGGTTGTCATTGGAACCAATTAAGTTATTGTTGGAATAAGGTTGTGAGTTGGTTGTAGGGTGTTTTATCTACTATTAGAATCCTAGATCCACAATTCATGGATCTAGAGAATTCTGCTATTTGTATAAATATGTAACTTGTGTGAAGTGATGATATATGAGAAAATAATATTTTGTGTGTGTGTGAAAATGCCTTCTTATCTATATTCCATTTTGGTATCAAAACCTATACTGTCTTTAATCCCTCATGAGATGGCAAGGAAGATGTGAAAGAGATGTGAGAGTTGATCATTTCTACATAGATTACTATAGGTGTGTGTGGGTTTCTAGTGTGTGAGAATATATTATTGAGTGTTTTGTGTGAGAGATGAGAGTGTCGAAGTCATGAGTGTGCAGTCATTGTTAGCAATTGCATGGAAGGATAGTGAGCCACCCATCATCCTATATGAGGCTCGTGAGAGAGGCATGGCGTCGTCAGTTTAAGGAGCCACCAATGGGGCAATTATGGAAATCAAGTGGGATAGGAAAATCAAGCTGCTGCATGGAAGTCATGAACTACAATTTTCCTAAGAGTTCAAATGCTTAAGTTACTAATAGATCCAACAGATTTTTGTGCTCTATGTTTTATTCACTATGTGGAGCATGAATTAGACGACAATATGTAAACTGCGGGTGTATTCCTTTGATGCATGTGTACATCGTGTGTTGTCATTAAAGCGGGTACCTAGAACAACAAAGAAGAGTATCTCGAATTGATTTTATTTATACAAGATATCAATGGCCATATTCAATGAGCTATAGTCAATATATATATATATATATATATATATATATATTGCACTGTATCTAGTATTAAAAGAAATGGGTGTGGTGGGCCATAATTTCTTCGATAACCTGTGCTGTCCATTGGAATTTCAATCCTTATGGGGGAAAATGTGTGTTTATTTGTGTGTTGTGGGTTTTCTATTTTCTATTGTAGTGTGTTTATTTTGTTCAAGTGTAGTGTAAAAAATTCAATTAATGAAAAACCACAAAGAACAGACCGATTATTGAATATACTAATATAATTAAGTCATTGATTCTTGATGGGTTGCATTGCCAAGAGAACTGATCACTGATTTAGATTTGTCTAAGAGTGTTATATGTTGATCTGACCCATCGCGCTCTAGGACCATTAGTTACAGGTTGTTCTTAATAAGTTCAAGCTGATATGACTCGTTGTGCTCCGGGAGCGTTACTTACGAGTTTTTTTTTTTTTTGTTTGTTAATTTGTGCAGGACCTGCGATTAACCTGTGGCTTGAGAAACTGTGACTCAAGGGCATACAAGCCGTCAAAATCACCCGTGGATCGCACCCGGCCTGAGCCACACCAACCCTTAACATGGTTGGATTTTTTGTCCCCGCAGGTTTTCAACCGGTGACTTTAACATCACGAAGTGGCTTAACAACACACTCTGTCACTGACTGTCCTACACCTCGGGGACTTTAAAAGTTGAAGGACATGGGGGTGGGATTTGATCCACTTATGTGTGCACGGGTCACGATACCATTTATTATAGTATCTCTGGGTGCAACCACACGTTCGACCACTACCTCAAGGTGTCCCCATGGGTCCAGGTAGTTACTTACGAGTTATTTTATGAAAGTTCAAGTTGTATAATTAACTGCTGAAGATATATTGTATTTAGAATTCTATCCTATATAACTCGTGAATATCGCAGAGGGTCGTGTATTCACAAATGGTGGCAGTTCCATAGAATGATTCAATATCGAGATAGTCCTTCGGGAGGTCAAGAAACGTCAGTTCTACAAGTACGTCAATGATGGTCAGAAGCGTTTTTAATTTAAATGAGTCGAGTGGGAAGATCGAAAGTGTGGTGGAGAAAAGAGCGGAAACCATGAGATTGTAGAGTGGGTGTAAGTGTTATTGAAGACTAGATCAGACAAAGAACCATATAAAAATTAATATTGTAATTTGTGATTTAGTATTGTAAGTTTTGTAATGTAGAGTTTACCTCTATGTGTGTTGTTTATTGTAGAAAATTAATTTCTCCATTAAAGGGGGGAGTTAGAATAATGTAGAAAACTAATTTCTCCATTAAAGGGGGGAATTAGAATAATGCAAAAATTAGTTCTAATAGGTTGTCATTGGATTCACAAGAAGTTATTATTAAAATAAGGTTTTGAGTTGGTTGTAGGGTCTCTTATCTATTATTAGAATCATAGATCCACAATTCAAGGATCTAGAGAATTCTACTATTCTTATAAATATGTAACTTGTGTGAAGCAATGATGTATGAAAAAAAAATATTTTGGTGTGTGTGAAAATGCCTTCTCCTATATTTTCTATTTATTAATATGTATTTTGAGATTCTTTATTAGAATCATAGATCCACAATTCAAGGATCTAGAGAATTCTACTATTCTTATAAAAATGTAACTTGTGTGAAGCAATGATATCTGAGAAAAATATATTTTGGTGTGTGTGAAAATGCCTTCTCTATTTTCTATTTATTGCATATGTATTTTGAGATTTTTGAGAGGTATTCATGTTCCAAGGAGTTGGGGAACACGAGCACTGAATGCATGTGTGTTTTATTTTGTTAGTTTACATTGTAGAGTGATGAATTTGGATAAGACAAAATTCATTGCAAGGAAAACAAAAAGAACGATAGGTTGTTGATCAACGACTTTGGTTAAGTTGAAAGTTATCTGAAGTAAAGGGGAAACTTGTGGAGGCGTTACTAGGCTCGCTGCGTTCTTTGACTGCAAGGCCTATGTGTCAGTGTATAGTAAAGAGAACAGATGGGTCGACCCTAAATAATAGTTACAAGGACATATTGTTGGAATAATTCTTACAACAGATTGGTTTGGATTTGGTTTGAATCTATTGAAGATTTGTAGGAGGTTGTTGAGAAATTTTGTCAACAACTATCTCTATATTTGGAGATATTTGGATCTGATTCCAACTATATATACATGTAATATTGTGTGTACTATGAGTAATAGAAATTATGATTTGTGTGAATAATCATGTGTTATGGTTTTTCTCTCAAATTTTAATTTGGTATCAGAGCCGGTTGTCGCTTGAGTCCCTTGTGGGAGGGACAAGAGAATGTGAGTGCCATGACAATGTTTTTTCAGTGTTGTTTTATTTGATTTTGTTGAGCGTGATTAAAGAACTATTGCGATCTGTGAGAAGCACTTGAAATTGCGCACATCCAGTCGAGCCTGCAAAATCTAAGAGTCATTGTTTCCTTGAAGTGTCTTGCCGTTTAGTTATCCACATGAGTTGTTGATGTTGTGCAAGAGAAGGAGGTCACCAAGTGTTCACAATTCTCAGATTATAATAGATCCGTGGAAGAAAGATTATGATAATTTCTTATTCCTTATTTCTCGATTTCCAATATGAATTCATTAATTGAATGCACAAATCCATGAGCAATTGTCAATGTTTGCAAGTGGAAGCACAATTGGTTCAATAACCGAGGAGATTGATACAAATGGGTTGAGGATTTGCTAGATGCGGTGATTTCAAGTATGGGACCAATGTCTCTTTGTGATGTGATCGTCCACTCTACGTCAGCAAGAGGGGAGCAAGTTGATATGCTCCATTTCCTTTTTGATCAAACATATTCCACCTTATATGTTGTCGTTCAACAATATGAGCAAAGGAGTCAAGGATGGACGAAAAATTCATATTCCTCATGGCGTGGTGTTTTTCATTTTGAATTTTGTGACCTCTTCCTCCTATTCCTATTTACCAGAGTTCGTAAAAAGAAATATTTACTGGAGTTTGTAAAAAGAAATGAAAGGAAGCTATATTAATATGTTTGTATTAGTTATATTAATTAGTGGGAATGTATTTTTTGGTTTGTAAAATTTATATGAAGGAGAACCAATCAATGTACATAGTAACGTGATTTAAATCAGTGGTTGATATCAACGTTCTTCGGTGCCAAGGGAACACATTTGATTGTCTACATTATGTCAGATGTCTGGAGATTCTTGTTATACTTCGGTGCTTCAAGATCAACAGTTAGAAGTTGTACTTTGTGTATTGTTTAAAAAAGGTCAGTTGTATGATTGACTACTGAAAATACCCAATAATCATATCATTGTCCTATATAACTGTCGAAATTTTGTCTTCGGGGGAATTCCACGGATGGTAGTGTATCCATAGGATAATTCAGTATCAAGACTGTCCTCCGGGAGGTCGAGAAGCATCAATTCTACAAATTCGTCAATCATGGTCAGAAGCGGTGTTATCTTAAATGAGTTGAAAGGGAAGCTCGAAGTTGTGGAGAAGAAAGAGTGTATACCGGAAGATTTCAAAGTGGATAGGAGTGTTGATGAAGACCAGTTAGACAAAGAAAGAAAATGATTAATATTGTAATTTGTTATTGAGTATTGTAAGTTTTTTATAATTTAAGAATTATGGAAGGGTGATGGAATAATGCTTACAATAGATTGGTTTGGATTTGGTTTAAATCTGTTGAATATTTGTAGGAGGTTGTTGAGAGATTCTCTCAACAACTATCTCTATGTTTGGAGATAGTTGGATCTGATTCCAACTGTATATACATGTAATATTGTGTGTACTATGAGTAATAGAAATTATTATTTGTGTGTATAATCATGTGATATGGTTGTTCTCTCAAATTTTAATTCATATAGACGAGAAGACAATAGTAAAGTGGCAACAGCTGGAAAGTTACCTGAAAACAAGACTAAGAAGCAACCATGAGGAGAAAAAACTCGGATAATAGGAGTGCCATTCGACGAAGCATTTGAAAGGTATCAAAGTCAATGTTGATGAATTACATGGTTTCTAACAAGCTTGGTGAATCATAAACCAAAAATGACAATTGAAAAGAGAGGAAGCATTTGGAATGAGTTACATCCACATGGTGAAGACTTACCAAAAATGAATGCTTGCAAGTTCGGCATAATTTAAAGTGTATTTAGAATGAAATTAAAAAACATGGAGTGAGAACACAAATATATTATTTAAAATGGATTTATAATGAAATGAAAGAATATGGAGGGAAACAAATATAATATGGAGAATAGAGTGTAAAAAACTAAATATATTTAAAAATGTAATAATGAAAAAGATCCACCATTTTTCAAAGAAATCATTTACCACTATTTTAATCATAACAATACATAATACATAACATAGATATCTCAAATAAATATAAAAAATACACATTTTTCAAACTTTACATATAAATAATAATAAAATAAAAACATTTTCAAATCTTAGAAAATTTAAAAATATGTTCAAAAATTTATCTATCAATTTAAAATATATCTTAAATTTAAAACATACCACATTTCATATAAAGAAAAGATCATTCATATTTCCTTATCGATATTATGGAGAAATTATTAATATCAAAAAACAAAGTTTAGCAAGTAAATATTTAAAGCAAAAGTATAAAGGAATAAATAAAAAGTCGAAACTCATGTCTTAAATATGTAAATTGAACATTGAAATATAAATTAAACATTCACATATACTTTGGTAAATTTTTCAAAATTTTAAAAAATATAAATATATTTTTAAAATAACAGTTTTAAAATACTTTAAATATTACAAATTTTAAATATATGATTTACAGAATTTCAAACATCGTACAAATTTCTATATACCAAAACTCCAATACGACCAAATCCTATCCGTAATATGTCGAATATCGGAAGAATTTCAAACTTCGTGCAAATTTCTATATACCAAAAATCCACTACGACCAAATGTTCCTACTATGGTTTGCATGGTTCTTGGGTTCTTGTCGTTTTTGTCTGCATCAATCTGTCATTTTTATTGAAATAGTCCATCCCTTGCATTGAAATTTTATGAGAGCCACGTGATCTTTACAGCCAGGTCAACCGGGTCATCTTTGTAGAGGGAAGTCGTGTTTGAAGAGGAATCCCCTGGTTTTACATACAAGATATGAATGTGAATGGAATCAAAATCGCTTTTTAATCGCGTCTTCGGCAACAATATTATAGCATGAGCAGGTTATGGCGCCCACTGCCTATTATGTATTAGCCAAGAGAATGATCAGGTTAGAGGTAGGTCAACACGCCTCAGTTTCGTCGAAGCTTATACGCCTCAATGCGGCATTTCCGGAAGTCTCTCCACGCATTGAAAAAAAATTCCGCAGAAGTCCTAAAGATCTGAAATACCTCTCCAGGCACTGAAAAAACTTCCCGCAGAAGTCTTAAAGATCTGAAATACGAAATACTTTCGTATAGTCATTAGATTTTATTCAAAGTCAGCAAAACGACTCAATACTTGCATGGCTGGCCTGCCCGTCCGTGTTAAATATAATGTAACCTCAACAACCTGACTGTATACTACGAGTTGTCCTAGCCACCTGTACTATCATTTTTTTATGTTCTTGATTTGCTTGAGCCTATTTAGCTCAGCTCTTTTCCCTTTTCTCATATACTCTTTTCCTCATATACCTAATATACTTAATACTATTTTTTGTTCTTCTCCTTTTCTGTATTCTCTCCTTCTCAATTTATCATGGTATCAGAGAATTAGACGTAAGCCTCTTCTCATAGTGTGGAGAGCAACACGATCCTAAGAAGCGCACAACTTAAACTGTCAATGAGAGCATGGGACGCATTTTCTTCAGAAGGCTTGGAGAGCAGTCCGTTAGTCCGCTCAAAAGATTGTTGCAGACATAAAGTGTGAGGAAGCAGAAACTACAGAAGGCAGAAACAATAAAGAATCGTGAACATTTAAAGATTCATGAAAGATTCACGAAGAAGAGTTGCAAAAGGCAGAAACAATTAAAGATACGTGAGTTCTTTAAAGAATTCGTGAAATTCTTTCCAATTCGTGAATGATTCATGAATTTCCTTCTTCAGGAGAAACTCTTTGCAGAGATAGCAAAAAAAAAAAACACTCTAAAGAAGCAAAGGACAAGCAGCTGCAGCCATAAGATAGGTCCTGCTAACAGATCTGAGGCGTTAATCGAGTTCAGAAAGGACGAGGAGTGCGCATTTTAAGTTTTTGTCATTTCGCAGACTGGGAAACATAAGAGGGAGAGTCTTTAGAATCCCAGAGACGTGAAATTGTGAAAACGCGTCAGCCATTGGATCTGGAGCGCAGTGGCATGAGAGCCGCTGGATCAAGGATACGTGCATGGGGTTTAGTCCCTGGGAGATGCACATAAGATTTGAAATGATCTGTCAGATGTCGTACTAGTAGCCGTAGTCCGTTGGACCAGGTGAAGCTGCACGGAAGATAACAGTGGGACCATTCAGAGTCTCAAAGCACGGGAGGAAGGATCTGAGTCGTCAGATCTCGCATAAAGGAAAGATAGTCATCAGATCTAGAAAGAGTAGAACAAGGTTTAACCCTCATAGAAGCAAAGGAGAGGACTCAAGAAAAAATCCCAAAATCATTGTGACCATCTACAGGAGGACATGTGGAAAGAAGTCAAGGTTTCGGGGAAAGGCCTGAAAGATTTCAAACTGTTGATCAGAGGCAGATCTTGACCATTGGTCCACATCGCAATTTTCGGTATTGCGAGTTGGAAGGACAGAGGTCCTTGTCTCCCAAAACCCCGAATCGTAAAATAGCGAAATAGTGAGGCCGGATGTGGACTTTAGATCTCAGGGGTTATTGTGAGTCCTTGATCGAACACCAAGATATTTTGACATTTCGACAACTAGGGATTCAAAAGACAAAGGAAAGGGACGCTTGCATCGTGATTCCCCGAATCGCGAAAGCTCGAAAGAACCATGATCGTTAGATCGAGGAAGGCTCAGAGCCATCGATCTCGTAGTAGATACGATTTCGGACTTTCGGCAACCAGGAGTTGGAGGGAACAGAAGTTAACCCCTCCACATCACTGAATTGTGAAATCCGGTAGCGCTTTGGCGTTAACCGCGTCGACACAGAGTGGTGGTCATGTGGACGGAGGCTAAGGGAGGAGCCAAAGCTCGTTAATCCCTTTTTGGCATTTCGGGACCCGGGAGTTCGAAGGACCTAGAATCATTGCAGCCAAAATCGTGAAATGGCGAACTATGAAATCCCAAAAGGATCTGGACCATCAGATCATAGGAGGATCTGGACCGTCGATGTAAGCGCCATCACGATTTCGGCTACCAGGAAATCAGAGGCGAGAGTCTCGCGAACTCGCGATACGTGAAATTCTGAAATAATATGAGTCGTTGATCGAGTATAGATCTGGACCGCTAGATTTCCAATCGTGGAGGATCGTAGATTGTTGATCACGATATTCCAAAGAAACTGTGGCCGTTGATCTCAAATCAATGAGGATCGTTGATCCTTGAAGAAATTTTGCATTTCGACTATTCGAAGGAACTCCTACCTTCGGTGTAAAAAACAAAAAATCTCGAAACGAGAAATCCCATAGCACCTAGTTTTTTCGCCCACGGTCATATGAGAAGCTAAAATTTCTTTGGCTCTTGAGTAAACTCAGAAAGCCCTATTCCGCCATCAGAGGGGTTAGAGTTGTTACAGTGTTACAGTTGCTAAAGAACAGAGCTCAGAGCTCCAAATCAACAGATATCGCGCTCGGATAATCAAATCCAGCCATATCGAAGTCAAACAAGTGGTTTACACCGCGTTTTTTGGTCCAAAGTCATTGCAATAAATTTGAAGACCTAGTTTTATGCGCAGGAAACAGGTAAATACAAAATTTTCTCACAATTTTTTTTGTTTTGTCAAATTCTTTAAAGATGGCCACATCTAGCAATTTAGGACCAACTCAAGGTCTGATTCTTATTGGAAAGAATTATGAGTTTTGGTCTCTTCGAATGAGATCCTTCTTGCAAGCACAAGAGTGCTGGGATCCAGTGGATCTTGGATATGTGGAACCAAATCCAACAAACCTTGTTGTCATGACAACGAAACAAAGAACTGCTCAGGAAACACAGAGGAACAAAGAGAATAAAGCCAAATTCTGGATTCAAAATTCATTGGATGACTCGATTTTCTCAAAAATCACAGGCGTTGTTACTTCAAAACAAGCTTGGGACATCCTTAAATCAGCCTACCAAGGAAATGACAGGGTCAAAACAGTCAAACTGCAGACCTTGAGGATGCAATTTGAGACTTTAAAAATGACAGAGTCTGAAAATGTGGATCAGTTTATGACCAGAGTCATGAGAATCGTAAACCAGATCAGGTTGATTGGTGAAGCCATCCCTGATCAACGCATTGTTGAGAAAGTCTTGAGAAGTCTACCAAATAAATTCAAAATAGTCATTACAAAAATCCTTGAATCCAAGGATCTGTCATGTTTTTCAACAGATGAACTAATTGGTTCGTTGTTGACACACGAGACCAGACTACATCTCATAGATGAGTCAATCTCCAATTCCTTCAAAACTCAATTCTCTTTCAGTAGAGGGAGAGGCAGAGGGAGAAGCAGAGGTCACCAAGGAAGAGGGATTAGTCCAAGTAACCCTCACTCCAGTGGAGGACACATACAATAGATCCCGAATCAAAATTTCCAAGATCACATACAACAAAATTAGAATCAGAGTTTCCAACCTAAAAGAGCCAGAGGGAGAAGATCAAATGACAAATCAAGAATACAATGCTATAACTGCCAAAAGTATGGGCACTATGAATCTGAATGTATAAAGAATCAAGCATATCAACTCTCAGGCAGATCACATGTCTCAAATCATACAGAAGAAACCCCAGAAGGTATGTTTCTCTCATGCCACAAGTTTGAAGAACAACCTAAAGATCTCTGGTTGCTGGATAGTGGATGCAACAATCACATGATAGGTAACAAAGATTTACTTTCATGCATTGATTCTTCAATTTCATCTGATATTACACTTGGAAATGATTCCTTAGTCAAAGTTCAAAGAAAATGAACTGTACCTATTATTACTAAACAAAATGTAAAGAAAGACATAAACAATGTTTCTCATGTTCCGGATCTAAAACATAATCTGGTAGGTGTAGGACAACTCATTGAACATCGCTATAAGGTACTTTTTGAGGGAGCATATTACAGGATATATGATGAAACCTTCAGCAGAAAAATTGATTTCTGAAATCCACATGACTCAGAATAGGATGTTTCCCCTGACCCTCAGATTTGCAAATCTGATCCAAACATATATACAAAGTGCATCCACCCCAAATGAAACTATGGTTTGGAAAACAAGATTTGGACTTCTACCCTTTCAGAGTCTAAGTCTTCTACAAAAGAACTCCATGGTCAAAGGTCTCCCTATATTCAAAGAGCCCCATGCGAGTCTTGCATACTTGGAAAACATAAGAGAACTAGTTTTTCACAGTCCTCCACTCAAGCCAAACAACATATCAAACTTATTCACATTGACTTATGTGGACCAATACAAACAGAGTCCATAGGTGGTATCTTTTATTTTCTAACGTTTATTGATGACTTTAGCAGGAAAATTTGGATCTATTTTCTCAGACACAAGTTTGAAACTTTTGCAAAATTTAAAAAATTCAAAGCAGAAGCTGAAAAACAAAGTGGCAAATATATAAAAGCTCTCAGGTCAGATGGAGGAGGAGAATACAACTCCAACAAATTTGCAAATTTCTTTAAATCACAAGGCATTATCATGCAAACTACAACCAGGTATACTCCACAATAGAATGGAGTGGCTAAAAGGAAAAACCAGACAATAATGAATATGGCAAGAAGCCTACTCAAAGAGAAATGTTTGTCAAATACTTTTTGGGTTGAAGTAGCAGCATGCTCAGCTGATCTCTTGAATAGATCTCCAACCACCAATCTAAAGATGAAAGTCCCTCAAGAAGAATGGAGTGGGACAAAGCTAAATATTTCTCATCTAAGGACATTTAGATGCATAGCATATGCTCACATCCCTTCCGAATTAAGGAAGAAATTTGATGATAGAAGTGAGAAATGCATCTTTACTGGATATAGTGAAACATCTAAAGATTACAGGCTTTACAATCCAATCTCAAAGAAACTAATTCTCAGCAGAGATGTAAAATTTGTGGAAAATCAACTCTAGAATGAATCTAAAATTATGCAAATGGACAATCAAGATCCATTGCTCCCCAGTTCTCAAAACACAGAAAATTCAGGACAGCCAATACCTCAACCTGCTCTTCTAAGATTGCAGGTACAAGGACAAACTAAAAATTCTCAGGATAACTCAACTTCAAGCACAGACTCATCCTCTGAACTTCAAAATCAGAGAACTCGAAGTTTGAGAGAAATCCATCAATAATTGGATGACATTGAACAACACAATCTTTTTGCTTTAATGTCATGTCAACCTAAATCTTTTAAAGAAGCATCTAAGGAGCCACATTGGGTTCAAGCCATGAACCAAGAGATTGAATCCATTGAGAATAACAAGACATGGGATCTTGTTGATTTTCCCAGACACAAGAAAAGTATTGGTGTCAAGTGGGTTTACAAAACTAAACTCAATGAAAAAGGGCAGATTGAAAAACACAAGGAAAAACTTGTTGCCAAAGGATTCTCACAACAACTAGGTATTGATTATGGTGAAACTTTTGCTCGAGTAGCAATATTAGACATTGTAAGGACTCTATTGGCCATAGCAGCCCAACACAAATGGAAAGTATACCAAATGGATGGCAAGTCAGCTTTCCTGTGGTTTCATAGAAGAAGAAGTTTATGTCGATCAATCACCTGGATTTGAAGTCCAAGAGTAGCCAACCAAAGTATATCGGTTGAAGAAAGACTTGTATGGCTTAGAGCAATCTCCACAACCCTGGTACACTAGAATTGACACTTACCTGATCAAAAGTGGTTTCAACAGAAGCCAAAATGAGTCAACTCTTTACACCAAAACAGATCAGCACGGTAAAATTTTGATTGTATGTTTATATGTTGATGGTATGATATACACTGGAAATCTTGAGTTAAGCAATTTTAAACATGCCATGCAATCTAAGTTTGAGATGACAGATCTTGGCATAATGAAATACCTTTTAGGGATTCAGGTTGATCAATCAACCAAAGGAATTTTTGTCTGTCAGAAAAAGTATGCAACAAACATCATCAAAAGATTATGCATGGAAGAATGCAATCTAGCAGAAACCCCTATAGCCCTAGGCACAAAATTGAGCAAGAAATATGAAGGCCCTACAGTGGACCCTACCCTGTACAAAAGTTTATTAGGCAGTTTGTTGTATCTTACAACAACTAGGCCTAATATTATGTATGCAACCAACCTTGTTTTCAGATTCATGGAATCCCCCAAAGATTCTCACTGGAAGATGGAGAAATAGATTCTGAGATATGTTGTAGGAACTCTCAATTTTGTCTTATGGTACACTCAATATGATGATAATCATCTCTCTGGTTACACAGACAGTGATGTTGTAGGCAACCTAGATGACAGGAAAAGCACCTCAGGACATGTTTTTCACCTGGGAACGAACTTAATTTCATGGGAATCAAAGAAGAAACCAATTGTATCAATATCTTATGCAGAGGCAGAGTATGTCGTTGCTACCTCAGCTTCCTGTCAAACTATGTGGCTAAAAAGAATATTGAAAGATATGTCACATACAGAGAAGGATCCAACTTCTATCTTCTGTGACAACACCTCAGCAATTGCTCTATCCAAAAATCATGTGTTTCACAAGAAAAGAAAACAGATTGACACTCACTTTCACTTCATCCGCGAGCTAGTCAATAATGGTCACATAACACTTCAATTATGTGGCTCACGAGATCAGCTCGCAGATATCTTCACAAAGCCACTGGGAAAATCTATTTTTTGATTTCCAGAGACAACACCTGGGCATCATCAGTGTTGATGTTTGTAACTGTTCAGTTTAAAATGGAGTGTTAAATATAATGTAACCTCAACAGCCTCAATGAACACTCCAGCTGTACTATCATTTCTTTATGTTCTTGATTTGCTTGAGCCTATTTAGCTAAGCTCTTTTCCCTTTTCTCATATACTATTTTCCTCATATACCTAATATACTGAATATTATTTTCTATTCTACTCCTTCTCCGTATTCTTTGCTTCTCAATTTATTAGTCTGGTCTCTTCCCCTCATGTCCTGGTTCATGGGCGGGAACACAATGCTCACGTTCGTTTTCACCTTAGCATATTCTTTGTTAAGTTTAATTCTGTGATTCCCTCCCACTGTGCGCCCGATCGAACATAAAAGTTGTACTCAGGATTTCATGACTTGTGTTTATAGTTCAAAGCAGGGTTGTCCGTTTGCGTTTAGTTGGTCAATACGCACTCACGTCGGAGAAAGAGGTGAGGGAATTTAGTCTTCCTATCTCACTGCTTATAAGTCCTAGCACTCCTTCCCATATTTCCCCATCCAATTCAAAGTTCTCGTATTCTCTTCTCCTGCAAATCCATCAGATATCAAATCATCTGTGTTAACAGTGAGCTTCGATCTGATATCATATTGTTCATTTGATAACACTTATGATTATCAGAGCCTGATAATGGTGCTTGTGATTATGATCTCATTCCTGCTCATTGCGGGCCGTAGCAGCGACCGGTTGCCCATGAAGAATAGCCTGTTTATTGCCCCTGACCATCCGTCGGCTTTCGATCCTAATCTCAATTCCATGATCGATGATGACTCCGCCTTACACACACCCTACGATCATGTGGACAAAGATGTTGTCGTGTGTGATCAAGAGATAATCCCCTGGAGAATCTCGTCGGCAAAGAGTGCCAGAAACGAGAATAAGGTATCGTTCAGGCTTAGCCTGAGTTTTCAAAAGACCGACGAGCCCCAGTATCCTGGATCGGACGACAAATCCATGGGCGTATTCAATTTACTAGCGAAAGGCTTAGTGACATTGTCTGGACCTCTAGTGCTAAACGGGGTCATCCTGAAATCCCATCACAGCCACGGAGATGATCACATCCAGCAAGAAAAGAAGAATAAACGCAAACTGGGTTCTACACCAAGCCCGGGCGGCGGCCATTGATCTTTTTCAATGTCAATACATTCAATTTTACCATCGATTGTTAATTTAGAAATGCAATACATTCAGTTTTTTCACCCCATTGTCAATTTAGAAAGGTCATTTTGATTTCAACTTGAATACATTCAATTTTACCATCAATTGTTAATTTAGAAACTCAATACATTTAATTTTTTCTACCCCATTGTCAATTTAGAAAGGTCATTTTGAAAGTCATTTTATTTAAACTTCTAGACATAGTTGCACGAACATAGTTGCACGGGAACCGCTCCCGGTATTTTCAACATCTAGTTTCCAATCTCTCGAAGTTTCGGGAGCTTGGGAACTAGTTGGAACATCYCCAATTGGTTGGGAATTTTTTTGGGAATTTAGGATCTTTTTGGGAGCTTCAACATCAAAGAAATGAGAGCTTGAAAACCATTGTCCTAAAAGAAGAGTTTTAAATTAGAATTATATTAAATTAAAATGTAAATATATTTATTCATTTATTACAAATACATAATTTCTTACAAATATTTTCATTATATTTATTCAAAATATCACTATAAAACGAAGACTAAACTACACTTAAATATTATTTCAAAAATTAGTAAAGTAAAAAAACTTAATAATACTCACTTTATAGTTGTGGATATGAAAAACTTTTAATGCATTTATGTTTTCCTTCAATCCCAAACTAAACATGAAAGTCTAATAAATCAATACCCTATCCACTATAAGCATTTTCTCCACTCTGTAGTTGATATCAACGAACTATATCATTGTGTTTTATTATTTTCATATTAGAAAAGTAGTACCATTTTTTTTTCAATAAAAAAAGAATAATGCTTCAAATTTACAAAGATGTTTAAAGTTTATATATGTAAAGTTTAATTTTTTAAAAATGTTAAAATTGTATATATGTATTTTCAATTTTGTTTCTCATTTTCTAATGGAATATTTATGGATATTATAGTTATTGTGTTAAATATATTCATATAATTATTAACACAAATTAAATTAGTAATATTAATATTGTAGTTGTTGCAATATGAGAAACATTTTCCTTGTTCAATTTCAATTTAATTGAAATAAGATTTAAAATGTATCAATATCTCCATACATTGTAATCTAAAGTATCATTGTAATTTAAAATATTTTTTATATATATTATTGCCATTCCCAAATTCAAGTTTCTTGTAAATTTGAGGAAAACTTCTACTCATTCCGCACACTAGTATTCATATCTAAAACTCCCAATTTTCATATTTATTGCACTCAAAAATCTGACTATACTCTCAAAATCTAAGAATATTTATGAGAAGTGTGCAAACAAAATAATATAAAAATAATTAGGCCTATAGGAGTATACCTATTATAAATGGACACATTTAATAAAGTTTTAGTGTTTAATGTAGTGTCTATGTCTATGGATAAGATTGATTAAATGTGGATGGAATATTAAGAAATTAATGTACTCAATTAATTTCCACAATTAGATGATTAACACAAATTCCATTTGATTTTGATTAACTTAGTCAAAATTAATTTCCACAATTAGATGATTAACAAAAATTCATTTGATTTTGATTTACTTAGTCATGAAATATGTGAGGTGTTATTGTCATGGATGGCGTTTCATTTTGGTTTTCATGATTAACTACATTGACAGATTTTTCATATTTTAATGGGAATTTGTGTAGCAATGGGTGCAAATGGGAATGGGATGAGATCTCCACTCTCTCCCTCTGTATGAGCGGGGGCATTAATAAGAAAATATAATCAGATTTTTCATATTTTAATGGAAATGTGTGTAGCAATGGGGACAAATGGGAATGGGATGAGATGTAGTAGCGGGTGTAGATGTGAATGAGAGTCTGGGCAATGTGGAGAGCCTTGTGACTCGTTTATGGCTGGGAACCCCAATCCTTCCACCGAGCTCTTATTCGGAAATCCCTCTCACGACAGGGACTTGGCAACGCATGAAATGGTCTATGATGCTTCCAGAATAAGAGGCGAAGTAAAAACATACTCTACTTAGGATTGGCGGACAATCTGGTAGCGACGCTAGACTATCTGCATTTGTGATCTCATCCTGAACAAACTGTATCATGTTACGAGTGATTCGTGACAGTGGGAAACGATTTCTATATTCCACATAATATGAGAATGGAGTGTGACTCTTATATATGCCAGCTAGGCCTATATTACTAGGTAATGAGATGGAGAATGTCAAAACCCGACATAACAGATGGGACGGGACATCATTGCATGCATAGCCCACAATCCTTATAAAACGGGAAATGGCCTTCCTCGTACCACCCATCCTCTTGGAATTTACCCGTGGGTGTGCGGTGCCATGTGGGGTGGGGTTTTAATCGTATTCCATTAAACAAAAGCGTTCTTATAAATATATAGTTACATAAAGGACTCCTTTCTATGATAGAAAGTACCAGGGTGGGGCTTATCCTGAGGATTATTCAAAATTGCAGAATAAAATATTTCAGTTATGTTTGATTGTAGAAGTTTTGAAGTTTTTAACAATACCTTTAAACCTTCAAGGAACAAATTTGAGCTTGAGGTTTTTTCGATGTTTTGAGTAAGATCCTTAAAACCTTAATGGAAGTGATTTGACAGAAATTATAATTATACCCTAAATTTGATTTATAACCAAATACTTATTACTTTACCAATCAGTGGTTATAGTAATTCAATAAGTTTGTAATGCTCAACTTCAGTAATATGTATGACTTTGTATTCCTATTCATGGGAGAAGCTAATTAAGTTTGATTGTTTTCCAAAACTAATTAATATATACTAATTCATGGAAATCGTTATGCAACCAAGAGATAATGAATCATAGATAACTAATCATAAATTCAAGGCCAAGTATGCTAAGGTAGCTTTTTCTCTGGTTAACCAGAGTGTACCATATTTATAAGATTGTACAGAGAATTGGCAGAGTTTGGCGTGGCATATGCAGCACCCCCAAATCAGTCCCCATTCTTCCAATAACCTGTTCTGTTTTTTCACATTAGATTAAGAAGGAAATCAACCATCAGAAATGTTATCTTATCCAATTGCTTTATGAGTTCTGTTCGGCAAGCTGCGAAGATGGACGAATCAATATGGACATTCATTTTGACTTTCGAAATGAAGATTGAATTTTATTCTCTTTAACAATGAGCTCGACACATAAGCCGTGGGAGTAATGTTAAGGTAAGATATATGATTTTTTTTTACATTTGGATTACTTTCAATCTATCATTGAATATCTGGTTAATTAAGATTTCAATTATATATATATAACATTGTTATGAAAAAAAAATAAAAAAAAATGGAAAATGGCATATATATATTAAATTCTAATTTGAAACTTTAATGAACTAAATCCTAACTCTAATTTTACTTATATTATATATTATAAAAGTTATTGATATGGTTGATTCACTTATATAGAACACTTTTATAAAGTGGAATGTGGTTGTACTAGTTTTTATATATAATATATATAATTAAAGTGACCATGATAGTGGTGGTGGTTAAGATTTATTAAAATAAAATTTGATTTATAATATAAATAATTTTTATGTATAATTAAAGTAATGATGATAGTGATGATGGTTAAGATTTATTAACTCTAATTTTACTTATATTATATATTATAAAAGTAATTGATATGGTTGATTCACTTATATAAAACATTTTTATAAAGTGGAATGTGGTTGTATTAGTTTTTATATATAATATATATAATTAAAGTGACCATGATAGTGGTGGTGGTTAAAATTTATTAAAACAAAATTTGATTTATAATATAAATAATTTTTATGTATAATTAAAGTAATGATGATAGTGACGATGGTTAAGATTTATTAAAATAAAATTTTGTTTATGATATTGTAAAAAAAATAAGAAAACTATTTGATTTATTTAAAAAAAAATAAAAATTACTAAAATACTATTAGAAAAATGAACATAATAGCCCATATTTGGAAGTTGTAATGTTTATAATGTAAATATAGGCACATGATATTTCAATATGTATAATTGATATATTTTATGCCCATATTTGGAAGTTTGAATGTTTATAATGTGAATATAGAGACATCATATCTGAATATATAGACATGAACTAAGCAAAGGGAAGAAACAGCACACAGGCATGGAATTCAAAGTTATGGAATAGGCGCACTTATGAGCAAATTAGGGTAGAATATTAAGAGAGAAGGTTGAGATTGTAAAATTTTTGACAACGATAAGTGCTTGCAGAAGTTATGGAAAGAAGCATGGAGCTGAAGAACCATAAAGACTAGAAGGACGGTTAAAGTTGGAAAACTAATAAATAGGAGGAGGTCCAAATGAAAAGGCGGTCTGGCGTAGAAATAGGAGGAGGTCCAAATGAAAAGGCGGTCTTTGAACAAGGTTGGAATTTCAAAATTGGAAAGCACGTTAAAATTGACAGTTTCAATAACTGTAATAACCATTTTTCCATTAAGATTGTATGTAATAACAATTTTCTTCTCAAATACCCTTAAAAAATTTACACAATCATCGAATTTATAAAAAAGTTTACACAATCATCGAATTTATAAGGTTAAAAAAATTACCCAACCTTCAAATTTATGTGTTGAAATTGACCCAAAAAAAATATTACAATTTGACGACTTGCTTTCCAATTTTGAAATTCCAACCCTGTTCCAAGGATATTCATCTTTCTCTATGCCAGGCCGCCTTGGAGCCATTACTTCTTGCTTGGCACCGTAGAATAGTAGTTTTCAGATTAAGAGTAGATTATCGAAATAAATGGTTGCATGCTATCCTAGATTTTCAGACCATTTTTCTCGATGTTTTGTATTGTAATTGCCGTGTAAGTGTTAATGAAATAAGGAAACATTCTTGCCATGTGCCATGTTATTGTAGTTGGAATAATGTAGAAATTAGTTGTAATAAGTTGTTATTAGAACCACAATAAATTATTGTTGGAATAAAGTTATGAGTTGGTTGTAGGGTATCTTATCTATTATTAGAATCTTAGATCCATAATTCATGGATCTAAAAAATTCTACTATTTGTATAAATATGTAACTTGTATGAAACTATGATATATGAGAAAATAATATTTTTTTTTGTGTGTAAAAATACTTTCTTCTCTATTTTTCATTTGAATATCAAAGTTGTACTGGCTTAACTCCCTCATTATATGGCAAGGAATATGTGAAAAAGATATGAGAGTTGATACTTTGTACATAGATTACTATAGGTGTGTGTGGTGGCTTAAATCCCTCAAGATATGGCAAGGAATATGTGAAAAAATATGAGATTTGATCCTTTGTACATAGATTACTATAAGTGTGTGTGGATTTCTGGTGTGTGAGAAAATATTATTGAGTATTTTGTGTGAGAGGTGTGAGAGACGAAAGTGCCAAAGTCATGAGTGTGTATTCATTGTTAGCCACTGCGTGGAATGATAGTGAGCAGCCCATCATCATATATGGCCCATGCGAGAGCGGTGTAGAAATCAAGTGAGATAGGAAAATCAAGCCACTGCTTGGAAGTCTTGAACTACAATTTTCTTGGGAGTTCAAATGCTTAAGGTCATGATAGATCCAACAGGTTTGTGTGCTCTGTGTTTTATTCACTCTGTGGAAGATGAATTAACCAACAATATGTAAACTGTGGGTGTATTCCTCTGATTCATGTGTATATCCCATGTTGCCATTAAAGCGGGTACCTGGAACAACAAAGAAGAGTATTTCGAATTAATTTTTTCTGGACAAGATATCAGTGGCCATATATATATATATATTTTTTGGATAGCCTGTGCAGTTCCCTTGGAATTTCAATCCTTATGGGGATAAATGTGTGTTTATTTGTGTGTTGTGGGTTTTCTATTTTTTTTTATTGTAGTGTGTTTATTTTGTTCAAGTGTAGTGTGAAAAATTCAATTAATGAAAAACCACAACAGAACAGGCCAATTATCGAATATACTAACATAATTAAGTCAATGATTCTTGACAGGCTGCCTTGCTGAACCGATTGATGATTTAGTTATGTCTAAGAGTGTTATAGGTTGATGTGATTTGTCGTGAGGGAGCATTAGTTATAGGTTGGTCTTAATGTGATCAGTCTCGTTATGGGAGTCTCAGTTACTGGTTATTTTATGAAAGGTCTGCTGAAGATATTCTATATTTAGAATGCTATCCTATATAAATTCAATATCGCGGAGGGCTGTGTATTCACAGATGATGTCGGTTCCATAGAATGATTCAATATCGAGATAGTCTTTCGAAAGGTCAAGAAGTGCCAGTTTTACAAGTACGTTAATGATGATCAGAAGCATTTGTACTTCAAATGAGTCAAGAAGGAAGATCAAAAGTGTGGTGAAGAAAAGAGCTGAAACCATGTCCTGAGATTGTATAGTGGGTGTAAGTGCTAATGAATGAAAATTAATATTCTAATTTGTGATTTAGTATTGTAATTTTTGTAATGTAGAGTTTACTTCTATGTAATTTTTGTAATGTAGAGTTTACTTCTATGTAGAGTTTACTTCTATGTAATTTTTGTAATGTAGAGTTTACTTCTATTTCACGTCTTATAAGTACTCGCACTCCTTCGCATATTTCCCCTTCAAACTCTTCGAACTATCAGAGTTCTCGTCTTCTCTTCTCCTGAAAATCCATCAGATATCAGATCGTCTGTGTTAACAGTGAGCTTCGATCTGATATCATATTGTTCATCTGATAACACTGAGCTTTATGATGAAGAGCCCTATAATGGCATTTGTGATTATTATCTCATTCCTGCTTATTGCAGGCCGTAGCAGCGGCAGGTTGCCCATGAAACATAGCCTGTTTATCGCCCCCGACCATCCGTCGGCTTTATCTCACAATCTCAATTCCTTTATCGATGATGACTCCACCTTACACACACACTACGGTCATGTGGAGAAAGATGATGTCGTGTGTGATCAAGAGATAATCCCCTGGAGAATTTCGTCGGCAAACAGTGCCAGCAACGAGAACAAGGTATCGTTCAAGCTTAGCCCGAGTTTTCAAAAGACCAACAAGCCCCAGTATCCTGGATCGGACGACAAATCCGGACCCAGTGACACCGTCCGGACCCAGTCTTAAAGTAAATTTACTACCGAAAGGCTCAGTGACACCGTCCGGACCCAGTCCTAAAGTAAATTCGATGGTGACCGAACAACGACTCCCCACATCCAGTAATAGCCCCGGGGTGGGTCACATGCAGATTATCCGGCGGAAATCTCTAGCGCTAAAAGGCTACACCCTCAAATCCCATCACAGCCACGGAGATGATCACATCCAGCAAGAAAAGAAGAATAAACGCAAACTGGGTTCCACACCAAGCCCGGGAGGCGGCCATTGATGGCTGTCAACCTGAATACATTCAATTTTACCATCAATTGTTAATTTAGAAACGCAATACATTCAATTTTTTATACCCCAATTGTTAATTTAGAAACGCAATACATTCAATTTTTTATACCCCATTTTCAATTTAGAAAGGTCATTTTGATTTCGACTTGTAGATGTAAATTTGTACATGTAAATTTAAATATTCTCAAAATATTACTTGTAGTTGTTTCCCAATTTTCATATTTTTACTGATTAAAGACATAATTGCTATTATTAAATAAATTGTTGACCTGGTATTAGATTTTGTATTGACCAGAAATATTTCTATATTATCTATTGTTGAAACAAGGGAAGTGAAAACATGATTTTTATGTAAGAGAAAGTATCATGTTTGGCAAGATCTGATTGGACAACAGATTGGAGGTCATATTACAAGCTTTGCTATTCCCAATGTTAAATATGTTCGCATACCCAAAGTATTTGATTGTATATGGTATTTTTGAATCATATATTTTATTATGCATTGGTCGAAGGTGGATTGATGCCAGAATTAGTTCGAATGTTTCCTTTAGCATTTTATGCTGGGTATAATACATTCTCTACCATATTACTATGTGTGATTTTTGCTTAATTGTTGCATTCTTCGAGAGAACAAGCCTACCACGCTGCATTTTTTCTTAAATGATTTCACAGGGCTACGCCCTACGATGGTCCTGACAGTCTTAATTGTTTACCTACAACTTTGTCAGTCTTAAGTGTTTGTTGTATAGATGCGTTGAGATACAGTTTCATTCATGGTCGACATCGCTACTTCAGTGGTCGATCCTTGTTCGCCGCTTCGTTCCATGATTTTGGTTCTTGTTTGATTCAACTTTGCAAAGTTGAGGTCCTGCAGTTGTAGTTCAACCTCTTCGTGGTTGTTCACTAGTTTGTTGTTCTTCAACTATGCAAGTTGTTGGACCTGTTGTTGCGGTTTCCAGTTTTTGGGACTGAGCTCTTGTCATCCTTTGTTGACGAGTAAGTTTCCTCGTTGTTTCTATTTTTCAATGGTGGGAGTCTCTGCCTCCAAATTATGTTGCAGACCATCTTTGTTTGTGCTCTTAATTTATGTTCCTGGAAACCATTCGTCTTCATATTCCGACAACCACGTCCATATCTTTTCCGAAAATTGCAATGCAGAGGGGGGTGTAGACACAGGGAATGCTTTTATTACGTGGGTCGGAAAAATGCGTCCACTTGTTCTCTTTCTGTTGGGTAAAGTTATGGTTTTATTTATTTGTGTTATTTCTTCTGTTTGGTTTAGTTTCCAGTGTGGGTTTGTTTTCTTCTCATTTGCTATGGGGACTAGGGGGGATTGAAGTTGAGAAGAAGAAGATTGAAAGATACATACGGGGATTGGTACGCTATTTTGCTTTCCCTTTTTTTTTTCTACCTTTTATTTTTTCTCCTCCTTTTCTCTGTTTTCATAGAAACTTAAAGTATGTAGCAAACAACTTCAAAATCACAATTCAAGAGATGAAAGAAGTAATAGATGTTGAGTCGTATGAAATAGATACACAGTCCATTATACATGACAACATTGACATGGTTTTACATAGCAATGGGATTTTTAGATTGGATGCATTCTCATATACTGTTTGGGATTGCCTTTTCGATGCATTCTAGGTTCTATTGCATTTCTAGTATTTGTCGACCGAGTTGCGCAATGGATTGATAGATTATTTATTGACATGTTTTAAAAATGACGATGTTGAGGCTTTGGAGTCCTATGAATACGAACTGGAATCTGATTTTCTTTGGTAGTTGCATAGTATACATGATGTCGCTATGTATTTTTCAAAGATGCGATTGTCTGCATCTCCAGTTCTACCTGCACATGAGAGGGGACTTTGGGGAGATACATTTTGTATACAGTGGTTGTCTAACTGGATGAATATATCAGTTGGAATATGGTCAATGACAAGAAAAACAAGATATCTACTATTCAACAAAACTGCATATGACAATCCAAATTGCATCTTGTTCCATGATGCCAATGTCGTCAGTGGTCATTATGAACCACTACTGTATAGAAAAATGTCCATATGCAATATAGAAGGGCCTCATATTTACTTGTTCGTTATTTGCAAAGACCTTGAATCACAATGGAAACAGATTTTGCATCGCATAGATTGCCATGGTTTACAACTGGCAACAAATGTTGTGTCTAGCTGTGGAGATAGTTTGTTCAATGCAATATGCGGTTTTGTGGCAGTGGAGTTCAATGTTTAGTAGCTGCGGATTTACACTGTACAATCCTTTTACAATGCGATTATAGGAAAAATCCAACAAGCTTTTAGCTGCTTGCATCAACACCTTTGCCCATATCTCCTAGAAAATATGCTGGCAGTTGGAACTTGGCAGGAATACCTTGTGAACATGATGCTTACATATGAAAAAGGGAATATGGAGGGTTGTAGATTCTATTTGCAATGGTTGTCTATGATATCCGAGGTGGATATCCGGGGTGAATATCCAGGTCTGGTCGACCTTGGCAGATGGCATTGTCCATTCCTAGTTTACTGATTCAAATTACGATCGAACAATTGACATCCTCTCGTTGAAAAAGATAAAACACATATCCGTTATGAACCTTTGCTTGGACATATCGATAGTTCAGGGTTGAATGTCCATGCCACCCAAACAATATTGAATCTGCATACGCATCGATTTCTTTTTAGTGAGAATGAGACTCCTCCCGATTGGGATATGGGCATACAAGGCTTGAACAAAAAAACCATGCGTAAAATTCATGACAGTTGTGATGAGGCCATAGAGGGCCTAAAAAAAAACCGTAGAGTAAGTTAACACAATTTGAAAAAAGTTATGCGTCTAATTCGTCTGAGTTGTGATAAGTCCATAGAGACATTAAAAAAAAAACATAAAGTAGTCTATGAGAAGATGAGTGATATTGAAATTCATCCCAGTTTCCATCGACTCGTCATTCCCTTGGGCAAGAAACATAGGTTAAGTTACCACAACTTGAAAAAGGTCATGTGCGCGAGAAAAAAATACATTGCTACGCTTCCTTTTAGAGAGAAACTCACATATTACAATGTAAAGAAATTTATTCGTGCAGAACAAAACATAAATAGGTATGATTGCATATCCCAGAATGGTCATGCAAGTGTGACAGTTTGTGGTCTAGAAGCAACACCATGCAGTACTAGCAATGAAAACCAGGAATCAGTTTTTGCGCATACTTCCCAGCGAAAGAAAAATTCACGACAGGCCTACATGAAACAAATGAAAGACACTCCTTCCATTGCATGTGAAATTTGTGAACAATTGAATTTTTCAAAAAACAGTTAGTCTTTCACACCTGATTTGCAAGAAGAATACCTGCGCTCGACAACGCGCCATAAACCATTTTCCAGTGGGAAAGTTTGTCTTCCATCCAAACAATCGCTTGAAAATGGAAAATTGCCATAGTTTTCAACCCCTAACTAAATAAGATGTAATACACCACTACCAGATGTAAGTGCACTTATGGAACTTGAGGAGAGACTTGTGTCTGTGCGAATTTTATTTTCTCAAATCAGACCTTGGGGCTATAAACGACCCCAGATGGGATTAACAGGATCAATTATTAATGTTCTTGTTCAGCTAGATGTTGTGACAAAATCGTTGCCACAATTCATTAATAATACAATGACAATTGTTGTGGCTCTGAAAAGATGCTGGCAATACAAAAATTCCTATCAGACAAGCAAAGTGTGTGTGCATGTTGTTATGAAAGCATTAAAGGAATTATGTTCCAGGGCCTTGTACAAAGCAAAGAACATTTGTATAAATGACAACTGGAACAATGTTCTTACAGAAGAGGATGGCAACTCTGCAGACACTCTTGAAAATCCTAGTAAATTTGATACAAGTGATGAATCGAAGAATGAAACACCTACTGAAACATTAGTTCACAGATTCACTGATTCACAATGCATTCATGACTTGCAAGACAAAATTGTCGAAATTGCACCTGTCGAGGGGCAACATCCACTTGAAATATTCAAGGACAAATTCAGTGAGGAAGTGAACTTTCCAACACTCTTCTATGGATATCCACATGCCACTGATATTAGAGAACGATTCAATTGTCATAAAATAGTTTGATGGGAGATGCTACATTCAAGCGGTTACTTTTCCTGTCACATAACAAATTTGTTTTTCAAAACTATGTGCATAATAATATAGCATGTTTTGTCCTGCATGTGGGTCAGAATAAGAAAAGCCCGGTTACAAGGATGAAAGTTCTTGGTCAAGGATGTGAAGTACAACATAAACCTAGAAAAAATTATGAAATCTAATATTGGATACATAGATTTCAAAAACATTCACACCTCTCCTGACTATTTGCAACAAAACAAAAAAAACATTTTTGCAATAATCCAACAATTGGGCTTGCCAACATTTTTCATCACATTTACAAGTACAGAGAATTGCTAGGACCCATTGGTGGCTACCGTATTTGACCTGTATAGGAACAAAAAACGTAAAAAAGAAATCAATACACTGGAAAATAATGACATTGACTACCACATAAGAAAAGACCCAGTGACATGTACTCACTACTACAAACATAGAATAAATGCTTTGAGACAATTGATATGCCATGATGAAACATTTTTCGGAAAAATATCGGACTACTTTTTTGTGACTGAATTCCAGAATAGGGGAAATGAACATGACCATGCATTGTTGTGGATAGAGGGTGCACCATTCTATGGAGATGATACCAATTCAGAGATCGAACATTTTGTGGATAAATACATAACATGCAACATAGATCATTTGGATCCATAACTTGCGAAAGTCCATAGACATTACCATACAAGAAGTTGTAGAAAATGAAAAAATTCGCATTGCATATACAAATTCCTTGTGCCGCCAATGAGCGCTGCAAGAATCATAGAGACATTTAGTTTAGAGGACAATGTTGTTGTTGAGAAATCTAAATCCTTGTTCGCATTTCTAGAACAAGCATAATTTGACGAGCTGATGAGATTTGATGCCTTCTTGACACAGGCAAATCTGTCAGAAGTTGAGTACATCCAAGCCATACAATGTAGTCTTAGGAAACCAACACTTTTCCTTAAACGAAAATTCTCCCATATTTGGAACAACAGTTTCTCCAAGGACATGCCGGTTACGTGAAAATAAAATACAGATGCGCGGTACGTGCTCAATGCATATGTTGTATCATCGTACTATAACTCGTATATGACGAATATTGACAAATCTATGACAAGTGCATTCAGAAGAATACACAAAGAACATGGAAGAAGTCATATTGATGCCATACAAATGTTACACACACTTGGCAATACATTGATTAATCTTCAACAAATGTCTGCTCAGCAAGAATTTCACATTGCACTTTCCTTTCCCCTCACTTGTAGTTCAAAACAATGTGTCTTCATAAACACATCTCCACTTGAAAAATGCATATTTGTGCTTAAACCACTGGTTTTTATACAACAAGTGCTTGACAATTCAGAAGACGTTCTATGTCACTCTATTATTGATTATTACATCCAACATCCATCTTCTATTAGGCATATCTTATTAGCAGAATTCGTATCGCATTACAAAAAAAAAGGTGCACCCATATCAAAAAGAAAAAAACCCTCTGTGATACGGTTTGTCAAATACAATAAACATTGTAACTATGAAAACTATTGTAGAGAAAAATTGTTGTTGTACGTTCCATTCAATGAAAACGAAGAGACATTAAAATATAACTTCTCTACATGGGAGGCTTCGTATGTTGCGCCTGAGACTATAGTGCACATCAATGATGCTAGATTTACCTACATTGTTAATCCAACATGGGGTGATCTATAAGTTGCACTTAATGACCTAGAGAATCCTGGCGATCATGCTGAGACATTCAGAAACCGAAAAACAACCAAAACTCCTTCTGAGTCCCATGACTTACAATAAAAAATGTATCAATCTTGGTTTTCAAGTTACAAAACATCCTTTCCTAATTGAAAATAATGAATACCATAGAATAAGACGTCTGTTGAATCGCGAACAACAAACAATTCTAAAGGACATTGCTCTTAAAAAATTCTTGAACATGAATAGTCCTGTGCACTTGTTCCTTACATACAGAGAAGGAACGAGAAAGACATTCACAACGAAAGAACTGTTCCAAATGCTTATATGAATCTATGATTCAAACAATTCCTCTGATCCTATGAAACCAAAGGGAATAATAGTTGCATACACAGGAAAAAATGCATGCAATGCTGGTGGAACAATAGTCCACTCTGCATTTGTAATTCCTTTTAACAAGTCACAGTTTCTTCCACTTAGTAAGGAAATGTTGGATACATTATCTAAGATTTATGAGGAATTCCAACTTGTATTTATAGATGAAGCATCTTTGATTGGGAATCAGTGCTTGTATTCCATTGAAAACCGAATAAGAAGAATAAAACATGTGCACACGAAATACTTTGGAAACATTGACATGATATTATGTGGGGATATTTGCTAGGCACAACCTATCCAATATTCTTTGATATTTGAACAACCTACCATTAACATGGAAACAATCACCCATGACTTCTGGAGAGACAATATTAAATTCTTTGAGTTGCATACTACAATGCGCCAGACAGATGAAACATTCATTGCAATTATGAATAGAATGCGCACAAACAACTAAACATATGATGACTTGACCTATATCAATTCGAGGTGCTTACGACCTGCACCAACAGACCCAATGTTCCCTTATATGTTCTACAGAAATAAGAATTTTGCAATGCATAACTTCCACATGCTTTCGCTCATGTCTGGCAATGATACCGTGATCAATTCGATTGATCTGGAAGAAGACAACCATGGAAAGGTGCCACGTCATAAACATTCAGTCACTTTACCTTTGCAGCTTGTCCTCAAATTAGAAATGTTGGTTGAAATATATGCCTGTAACTATGATTCACAGGATGGATTGGTGAATGGTGCATATGGAATACTCAAAGGCTATACAAAGACAGAGAAACCCGATGTCCTTTGGATTAAGTTCCATGAACCGCATGTAGGCAAGCGATAAGAAAGCAAGTTGTCTTATCTATATAATTCAAACACTGGAAATGATTGGACACCTATTTTGCGAATATCGAAGCCAATATCGACATCATCAAAGACATGTCGACTAAATATTCGAAAACAGTTTCCGATTAAACTTGCATGTGCATGTACAGTCCACAGATCACAAGGACTAACACTTGATAATGTTGCATTTCAGCCTGTTGAAATTCAGATACATGGACTTGTATACACAATAGTGTCCCCTGTCATAAGCATACACTCCTTGTATTTACCAAGTCCTCTCACAAAAGATAACTTCAAAGTGAAACATAAAGTTCATATTGAAATGGAAAGACTCAGGACCACCCCAAAATGGAAACTGCACTATGATTACCAATCCATACAACCAAATTCATCTGTGTCAATTATCTCGCTTAACACATGTAGCTTAAATGCACACATGGATGATACACTGAATGACTATGATATAATGCAATCCAATATTTTGTGCTTCCAGGAAACACACATGGCATTATGCATGCAGAACAAACAATTCCCAAATCACAATTGCATATAAAGTTACATTACACATGGGCTGATGATACTAGTGAAAAAAAATGTATCAATTTTGGACCATATACATATCGAAGAAAATAATGTTGAACTGGTGCTTGCAATTTTTTTTTTCCATGAAACAGAAGTTGCAATACTGAATCTGTATGTTGCTCCCCATGTAGCATTCTCGAACATAGTAGATGTTATTTCCAATGCATTGGGTCATTTCCATCTGAACGGACCCATTGTACTTGTAGGAGACTTCAATATTGACATGCTACAAAATAGTGACAGAGCAAAAGAATTGGAAAACTACATGTGCAAATACAGTCTTCATTTTCTTTTGAACAACACAGGCCATCTGCAAAACACACTTATTGACCATGTCTGGTCCAATGTGCCCATTCTTCAATACAATATGTTTATCTTAGACACATATTGGTCTTATCACAATACAATTGATATTTCACTTGAATTATGAGATATACATCAAACATATTGCAAACTCATATTTTTATGTTTCAAAGTATATCTGTATAGCTTGTTGCAAAAAAAAATTTAAATAAACAAATATTTATCCAGCTTCTTGGTTTTCCCTGATTTCTACACATATTGTTCTGGTGAGCATATAGTAGATGTTGTACTTGAATTATAAAATATACATTATGAAAAAAAAAAGGGGTACATCCTCCCAAAAACTATTTCACTCTATTCATCTTATTTTTATTTTTTTAGTATATGTACATAGTACTTGCTTTTTTCTTTACATCTGAACTTATGTTCAAATCCCTTTTGTTTTGTACTTTTGTGGATAGAAATAGAAAGGAAAACTACATGCCGAAAAGAACTCCTACCCAGAGATGTAGAGGAATCCATGCAAAGGTGCATTTGTTTTTTGGCCGTGTTCCATACTAAACAATTTTTTCGTTTACTTTGTCTGTATTTGTCAAACTTGTTTGCAACTATTTTTATTTTTTTTCACCTAGATCCCGCCAGCCTGCACATCCGCCATCCAACATAAATGCAATTTTGATCCACCCAACCCGCAAGTCCACTTGTCAATTTGTATATCACCCAACTATGGGTGTTATTTGCAGGACACAGAACATTAGAGGCCCAATGTACAACCTGCAAGTCTGTGATCCAAATAAGTGGCTAAGTATGGAATGATGGATCTATTCATATTTGGTATGTATTTGTCATTTCTGGGAGCCCACGAGCCCTAAATTTTGTGTGTCAATTTGCATATCACGGAAATCGGCCCAATGTACAGCCCACAAGTCCGCGATCCAAATAAGTGGCTAAGTATGGAATAATGGATCTGTGCATATTTGGTATGTATTGCTCGTTTCTAGGAGCCCGCTAGCTCTGGAGTCTATTTCAATTTGTATATTGCAGAAATCAATAGAAGTAGAATGTTGAGCCGGACAACCTGCAAATCCGCTTGTCAACTGACAAATGTTGAGTCAACCAACCCACAAATCCGCTTGCCAATTTATTATCATAATATATTTGTAAGGCACCGAACAATAAAGGATCATTTTTTACCCCGCCAGCCTCAAAACCCACGATCCAAAAACTATGCATGGTCTATAAAATCTCAACCACCCCCCAAGTCCTCTTGTCAATTTGTATATCGCAGAACTGTGTGTGCTATTTTTAGAACACAAAACAATAGAGACCTATTTTTTGAGTTCGTCGCCTGAGAATTTGCGATCCAGAAAGTGGCCAAGTATGGAATGTGATATTCGTACATGCTCTATAAAATCTCATGTCCATACTTTATAAAGGTACATATTTAGTTTTTCCTCTTTTCTACACACACTGAGATGCTAACCACCGAGTTGGTATTGCACATGAATTATGAAATATGCACTGGGAGTGGGACCGATCCCCTTAGTTTTATTAGCCAATTTTGAGCCCACCAGCTCGAGATCCTGCTATCCAAAGACTGTACATGCTTCCATTCACTATGCTCCCTGAAAGGCTATAGAAAGTCACACTTTCCATGCTTAGCGACTTTCCCACAATTCCCCAAATATACAAACCCTCCACTGAACTGCACCATCATTCCCTCTTACATTTTGCAGTGAACAATTCTGACTCATGCAGTTTCACCATTGGATAGTCACCAGTATCACCATGCAGTTTCAGACTTGGACATTCCTTCCTTGCTTGATCTTCCTGGTTCCCATCACCTTCGGATGTGTCCATAATAAGAAATAGTGTTTATATATATGTGTGTGTGTGTGTGTGTGTGTGTTGTTTCTAAGTATTTAATGCTAACAAGTCATCGTGCAGGCACCATCTAAGTTGTCATTGATACGCGAAAGGCTTGAGAAGTTTTGTCATTAATACAATATTTTCGAAGGCTTTTCTTATCCCTTCCCAGTCTTAATTTCAAATTCCATGGAATTTCATTCGCACGCCACCATCTTCCTTTCTTCATGAAACCTCCAATCTCTTCCCAGTCTTAATTTCAAATACCATGGAATGTCATTCGCACGCCGCCAGCTTGGTTCCTTCACGAAACCTCCAATCCTTAAATGTTCTTCACTGTAACCGCCACCTTCGCACTTATAGGTATGCAATAATTAAGCTTTTCTTATAACAGGTCACCATACAACACACATAGATATTGTCACTAATGAAGAGATTTTCCATTCACATGCATTGAACCAATGTTTCTGGGGGCTTATATTGTCCCCTCCATTTCTTCATTTCAAGCAGCGTCTGGAGAAAACCAACATTTCAATAAACTACTGGAAGCAACTCCACAACAGTTTTGTAGAGATATAGTGAACATCTTCCTCACAAGCTTCCCATGGAGAAGAAGGGAAAAATAATTGTAGGAGAGGTGGAGCAGCCTGAAATTTATAGTGAAAACATGGATCTTGACGTTGAACTGAATATCATATTTTGTAACCTTGATCAACCCAGAGATGCAATTCATCATGCCTACTCAATGGACATAATTGATACTAAATTTTTAACAAACATGAATCCTTTGTATTCCAGAGTGTTTTTTTTGAAAGAGAATCAAAAAAATTAATCATTGAAAAAAGAGATGTAAAAAATAAGAAAAGAAAACATCGTTCATAACTTGACCTTTCCTATATGCAGGTGTCTAAAATCTCTCAACTTCGCATGGAAACTAGAGATGCTCTTCATGATTCTATTGGATTCATTGAGGCTAAGAATACCAGACTAAATAATTGGATTAAGGAATTAGATGAACCTTTGTTTCCTATGCCATTGCTTGGTAGTCCTTTGGAAATAGCCATGCCTACGACTACCTGCACCCCTGCAACAAATCTAAAAGGATCCTCCAACTTCCTCACATCCTGTAAAGGATATGTGGAGAAAAATATCAACAAAATAATGTAACTAATTACTAAGGCCTAGGAAACATCATAGAATATGGATTCCCTAGGGAGGAGGGAAATAACTTGCTCCAACTTCTGCAAACGGATTTAAAAAATTAAGAAACTTTCTATTTGCACACTATCATCCCTTTTTCCTTTCATGTCAACAACATTCTAGACATGACAAGAAGACAACATGATCTCCCATCCAAAAAATTACTCACTCAATTAGAAGCATGCTGGAAAGAGAAGGTGAAGAACCTGTATCTCATCATCCAATCATGTGAGTAAGCAATATCAAAGAAAGAAACATTATTCACAAATCTCACCAAAATAGAGTTAGTAGGAAAGACAAATGACTTTCAGGACCCCATCTTAATCGTCAACTCACTGGTGTTAACCAAGCAAGATTTCGATAAACAAGTTGATAATTTTAAGGCCTTGTCTTTAGAAATTTTTTACAGGATTCTTGAATATCAGGAAGAAGAGGTGGACAACTGGCTAGTCTGGTATTCGGTAAAGAATGGAGAAATTCATCAAGCTCTGTGTAAACTTTCAATTGATCTAAGAAAATTAGAAAATGAACTAGTCAGCATTAAAATCTACAATGACATCAACATGGCCCCCTTGAGAAGCTATATTGAAGAGAACTTGAAGTGGGTTGCCAACGAAATCCAACAGGGAAATGCATAAATCCTCTTTTTATCAATCTAGTTATTCAAGCAGGTCGCCGACAAAAACCAACAGGAAAAGTCATGAGAAAGAAAAAAATAAAATTACTTATATGTACCATACCTGTAAGTGTATATTGATAGTCCTTTCTTTATCAATCCAATTATTCCACCTTTTCTGAGTAGAAATCTATAGCCAAAAACTGATCCTCCCATTTCTACTTTTCAGGTATTACATTCTATTGTGTCCAACTTCTTCTTTCCATAGTTCTATTTCATGTACATATTTCTGTTATGGTCCGTGGGAGCCCCAATTCCAGTCTATATGACAAACACATTTACATTTCTAGGGATATGTAACAAACTATTCTTTTTTCATATATTCCAAATAAAACTATTATTTTGTCTCCTTATATATTTATGTGTTCCTAGATTTTTATCTTCAACTATGCTGAATGTGAAGTGATTCTGTTTATTTTATCTCAATTCTCTTTTTTTCTGATGCATATCTTCTCCTGCCTGGTCATTTTCAAAATTAAGTATGACATAAATCACTCACTCAAATTTGAGATATCATATTTCACACACACACACACACACACACATATGTTTCTTTAAATTTCCAGGAGTATGTAACATGTTTTATTTATTTTTTATATAAATGTCATAAAATTGTGTTCACTACTTTTTTTTTACTCAAACTTATAGAGAGTATGTCCTTTCTTTCATCTTTACCACCTATCATTCGTATTGTTTTCTACAAAGGCCCTTAATATTAAAATAGTTGGCAAGTCCACTTTTCAATTTGTATATCACGAAACTATGTGTGCTCTTTCTAGGCCATGGAACAACAAAGGCCCAATTTTCATCCCACCAGCTCGAGAACCCACGATCCAAAAACTGTCTAAGTATGTAATGAGGGCTCTGTGCAAGTATGGAATGAGGGCTCCATGCATACTCTACAAAATCTCATCCCCATACTTTATAAGAGTACATATTTCGTATGTATAAAAGTAAATATCTACTTTAAAAAATTACGTATTTGCTATGTATAATTTATGCTCTTCAGGAACCTATACTTTGAAAATTTTCAATTTCTTGTGTCCAGGAGCCCCTGTTTTAAAGAAAACTAATTCGAGCAAGCTATTTATTTGGTCATTTTGTCCACCACCCTATGTAACATACATTGGTACTATATTATTTGTGCTTTTGTCCACCAACATATGTAAAACCTATGTAAAGAAAATTAATTCTTGAATGCTAAATTTTTTGGACACGATCCCCTTAAAATTCAAATAGTCCGCAAGTCCGATTGTCAATTTTTATATCACGGAACTGTCGATGCTATTTGTAGGACACAAAACAACCAAAGCTCGATTTTCAGGTCCCTAGCCCCAGAACCCGCGATCCAAAAACTGGTTATGTATGAAATGAGCGTTTCTTCCATGCTCTATATATCTAGTTAATCAAATTACATATTTCGTATATATAATTTATGTTGTCCATGAACAATTTCTTGTGTCCATGAGCCCTTGTTTTAAATAAAAACAATTCGGGAATGCTAGTTTTTTTTCTGTTTTTGTCCACGAACCTACGTAACAGACGTAGGTCAATAAAATTCAAATAATCGACAATTTTGATTGTCAATTTGTATATCGCGGAACTCTGGGTACTATTTGTAGGGCACAAAACAACAGAAGACCAATTTTCAGCCTGCTAGTCTGAGAACCCGTGATTCAAAAATTTCCTGAGTATAGGGTGATAGATTTCAGTTTCTTTTGTGCAGGAGCTCCTCTTTAAAATAAAACTAATTCGAGAATGCTATTTTTTTCATACTTTTGTCCACCAACCTATGTAACAGACATCACTAGTATTTTTTTTGTTTTTTTGTCCACCAGCATATGTAAAAAGGAAAACTAATTCGGGAATGCTAAACTTTTTTGACACGAGCCCCTTAAAATTCAAATAGTCCGCAAGTCCGATTGTCAATTTGTATATCACGGAACTCTTGGTGCTATTTGTAACGCATGGAACAACAAAAGCCCAATTTTCTTCCTGCCACTTCGAGAACCCGAAATAAGGGTTCCGTGAATGCTGTATATATCTTCTTAATCAAATTACATATTTGGTATGTATAATTTATGTTGTTCAGGAACCTATAATTTGATAAATTTCAATTTCTTCTCTCTAAGAGCCCTTGTTTTAAAGAAAACCAATTCCAAAATGCTAGTTTCTTAAGTGCTTTAGTCCACAAACCTATGTAACAAACGTAGGCCCTTACATTTCAAATAGTCCGCAAATCCAATTGTCAATTTGTATATTGCGGAACTCTAGGTGCTATTTACAGGCCACAGAACAACAAAAGCCCAATTTTCAGCCCGACAACCTGAGAACCCGCGATCCAAAAATTCAAATAGTCTGCAAGTCCAGTTGTCAATTTGTATATTGCGGAACTCTCGGTGCTATTTGTAGGGCACAGAACAATAGAAGCCCAATTTTTAGCCTGCCAACCCGAGAACCCAGAATGAAGCTTTCGTGCATGCCCTATATATTTAGTTAATCAAATTACATATTTGATATGTATAATTTTTGCTGTCCAGGAACCTATAATTTGATATATTTCAATTTCTTCTGTCGAGGAGCCCTTGTTTTAAAGAAAAATAATTCGACAATGCTATTTTTTTTATTCTTTTGTCCACAAACCCATGTAACAAACATTGTCCCTTAAATTTCAAATAGTCCACAAGTCCGATTATCAATTTGTATGTCACTGAACGCTGTGTGCTACTTGTAGGGCACAGAACAACATAAGCCCAATTTTCAGCGCGCCAGCCCGCCAACCCACATGCTCTATATATCTACTTAATAAAATTGCATATTTGGTATGTATAATTTATGTTGTCCAACAACCTATAATTTGATGATTTCCAATTTCTTGTTTCGAGGATCCTTTGTTTTAAAGAAAACTAATTCGGGAATGCTATTTTTTTTGTGCTTTTGTCCACGAACTTGTGTAACATACATATGCCCTTAAATTTAAAATAGTCCAGAACTTTGATTGTCAATTTGTATGTCACAGAACTTTGGGTGCTATTTGTAGGGCATGGAACAATAGAGCCTGGATTTTAGTGCACCAGCCTGAGAACCCGCGATCCAAAAACTGTCAAGTATGGAATTTCATTCACATACTTTATAAAAGTACATAATTCGTATGTATAAAAGTAAATATCTACTTGATAAAATTACAAATTTCATATGTATAATTTATGCTATTGAGGAACCTCTCTATATATCTACTTAATTAAATTACATATTTGGTATGTATAATTTATGATGTTCAAGAACCTATAATTTCACAAATTTCAATTTCTTTTGTCGAGGAGCCCTTGTTTTAAGGAACCAATTCCAGAATGCTAGTTTTTTTGGTGCTTTTTTCTACGAACCTATGTAACAGATGTAGGCCCTTACATTTCAAATAGTCCGCAATTATAATTGTCAATTTGTATATCGCGGAATGTTAAGTGCTATTTGTAGGCCACAGAACAACATAAGCCCAAGTTTTAGCCTGTCAGCCCGAGAACCCATGATCCAAAAATTCAAATAGTTTGTAAGTCCGGTTGTCAATTTGTATATTGTGGAACTTTCGGTGCTATTTGTAGGGCACGAAACAACAGAAGCCCAATTTTAAGTCCGACAAACCGGAATGAAGCTTCCGTGCATGCTCTATATATCTACTTAATCAAATTACATATTTCATATGTATAATTTTTGTTGTCCAGGAACCTATAATTTTATATATTTCAATTTCTTCTTTCCAACATCCCTTGTTTTAAAGAAAACTAATTCGGGAATGCTAGTTTTTTTATTCTTTTTTCCACGAACCTATGTAATAGACGTTGGCCATTAAATTTCAAATAGTCTACAAGTTCGATTGTCAATTTGTATGTCGCAAAACTCTACGTGCTATTTGTAGGGCACAGAACAATAGAAGCCCAATTTTCAGTGTGCCAGCCCGACAACCTGCATGCTCTATATATCTACTTAATCAAATTACATATTTGGTATGTATAATTTATGTTGTCAAGAAACCTATAATTTGATGATTTTAAATTTCTTGTGTCTAGGAGCCCGTGTTTTAAAGAAAACTAATTCAGGAATGCTATTTTTTTTTATGCTTTTGTCCACGAACCTGTGTAACATATGTATGCCCTTAAATTTCAAATAGTCCACAACTCTGATTGTCACTTTGTATGTCGCGGAACTCTGGGTGCTATTTGTAGGGAACATAACAACAGTGCCCAATTTTCAGCGTGTCAGACCGAGAACCCGCGATCCAAAAACTGACAAGTATGGAATCCCATTCCCATACTTTATAAAAGTACATATTTCGTATGTATAAAAGAAAATATCTACTTTAGAAAATTACAAATTTCATATGTAAAATTTATGTTGTCCAGGAACCTCTCTATATATATACTTAATCAAATTATATATTTGGTTGTATAATTTATGTTGTTCAGGAACCTATAATTTCATAAATTTCAATTTCTTCTGTCCAGGAGCCCTTGTTTTAAAGAACCAACTCTGGAATGCTAGTTTTCTTGGTGCTTTTGTCCACAAACCTATGGAACAAACGTACACCCTCACATTTCAAATAGTCCGCAACTCCAATTATCAATTTGTATATCACAAAACTCTAGGTGTTATTTGTAGGCCACAGAACAACAAAAGCCAAATTTTCATCCCACCAGCCCAAGAACCCGCGATCCAAAAATTCAAATAGTCTGCAAGTCCAGTTGTCAATTTGTATATTGCAGAACTCTCGGTGCTATTTGTAGGGCACGAAACAATAGAAGCCCAATTTTCACCCCGCCAACCCGAGAACCCGGAATGAAGTTTCCTTGCATGCTCTATATATCTACTTAATCAAATTACATATTTGATATGTATAATTGTCGCTCTCTAGAAACCTATAATTTGATATATTTCAATTTCTTATGTCCAAGACCCCTTGTTTTAAAGAAAACTAATTCGGGAATGCTAGTTTTTTTATGATTTTGTGCACAAACCTATGTAACAGATGTTGGCCCTTAAATTTCAAATAGTCCACAAGTCTGATTGTCAATTTGTATGTCGCGGAACTCTGGGTGCTATTTGTAGGGAATAGAACAACAGAAGCCCGATTTTCAGCGTGCCAACCCGACATCCCACATTCTCTATATATCTACTTAATAAAACTACATATTTGGTATGTATAATTTATGTTGTCTAGGAACCTATAATTTGATGATTTTCAATTTCTCGTGTCCAGGACCCTTGATTTAAAGAAAAATAATTCGGGAATGCTAGTTTTTTTGTTCTTTTGTCCACGGGCCTGTGTAACATACATACACCATTAAATTTCAAACAATCCACAACTTCGATTTTCAATTTGTATGTCGCGGAACTCTGGATGCTATTTGTAGGGCACAAAACAACAGAGCTTGATTTTCAGTGTGCCAGCCCAAGAACCCACGATCCAAAAACTGCCAGGTATGAAATCTCATTCCCATACTTTATAAAAGTACATATTTCGTATGTGTAAAAGTAAATAACTACTTTAAAACATTACAAATTTCATATGTATAATTTATCCTATCCAAGAACCTATAAATTTGATAAATTTCAATTTCTATTGTGTCCACGAGCCCTTGTTTTAAAGAAAACTAATTTGGGAATACTAATTCTTTTGTGTTTCCATGTACTTAAACTTCCTACCCACATGTCTGTACTCAGTTGCATTTATTCTCATTCCAACCTAACAGGGACTACACTGTCATGCAACACTTGTTTTCTTAAACGACTCCACGCTAAAGCAATATATGATTGCACTTCAAAATCTAACGAAACTCCGAAAACACTTCCAAATTTATGAGAAATGTGGAAAAAAAATAATATAAATAATTAGGCCTAGAGGAGTATACATATTGTAAATGGGTATCTTTAATAGGGTTTTAGTTTTTAAATGTAGTTTTGATGGAAAGGATTAAATCTGGATGGAAAATTCTTATTCATCATAATAGATGAAGGGATGTGATTTCAGCCATTAATTTCCTTGCTTTTACAAATTGGTACATTTAATAGGCTTTTAGTTTTTAAATGTAGTTTTTATGGAAATGATTAAATGTGGATGGAAAATTCTTATTCGTCACAATAAATGAAGGGATGTGATTTCAACCATTAATATCCTTGCTTTTATAAAGATGTAATTTTATGTGTTTACATTTTCACATTTACTTAATTACATTAAGAAATTAATGTGTTCAGTTAGTTGATACATTTAGGTGATTAACAAAAATCAGATTTGATTTTGATTAACTTGGCCATGGAATATGTGCGGTGTGATTGTCATGGATGGTGTTTCATTTTGGTTTTCATGATTAGTTACATTGGTAGGCGTTTCATATTTTAATGGAAATGGGTGTAAATGGGAATGGGATTGGATGTAGTAGTGGGTGTAGATGTGAATGAGAGTGGGAGCAGTGCTCAACTCTGTTTGGGCAATGTGGAGAGCCTCATGACTTGTTGATGGTTGGGAACTCCAATCCTTCCACCAGAATATGCCCTTTGCGATGTCGTAGGGAAGTCGCGACATGGCTAGATCCACCATCATCTGCAATTGCTACCTGTCATTGACACTCGATCTCGAATTGGGGAAGCTAACTCCGATGAAAAAGCCTTCTTGGAGAATTGAGCTCAAGTCTGAGAATGGAGCACAGGTCTGGCTTGGAAAGGAAGGGAAACAAAGCCTCGATTGCACCGAGCTCTTATTCGGAAATCTCTCTCACGACAAGTGCTTGACAATGCATGTGATGGTCTATGACGCTTCGAGCATATGAGGTGAAGAAAAAACATACTCTACCTAGGATTGACAGACAATCTAGTAGCGATGTTGGACTACCTGCATTTATGATCTCATATTGAACAAACTGCATCATGTTTTGAGTGAGTCATGATAGTGGGAAATGACTCACTCAAAACAATTTCTATATTCCACATAATATGAGAATGGAGTGTGACTCTTATATATGCCAGCTAGGTCTATATGAATGAGATGGATAATGTCAAAAACCGACATAACAGATGAGACGAGACATCATTGCATGCATAACTCACAATCCTTATAAAATGGGAAATGGCCTTCCTCTTACCACATATCATGTTGGAATTTTCCCGTGGGTGTGCAGTGCCATGTGGGGTGGGGTTTTAATCGTATCCCATGAAACAAAAGATTTCTTATAAATTTATAGTTACGCAAAGGACTCCTTTCTATAATAGAAAGTACCAGGTTGGGGCTTATCCTGAGGATTATTCAAAATTCTAAAATAAAATATTTAAATTCTATTTGATTTTAGGAGTTTTTGAAGTTTTTAACAAGACCTTTAAACCTTAAAGGAACACATTTGAGCTTGAGGATTCTTCAATGTTTTGAGTGAGATCCTTAAAACCTTAAAGGAACTAATTTGAAAGAAATAATGTTTAGCCCCTAAATTTCATTTATAATCAATTAATTATTACTTTACCTTAATGAAATTAATCTAACTTTTAGATTCATGATTTTTATGTAGAAATACGCTTCAATGGTTTGATATTAAACTTAACAGCTTCACAATTGTTTATATATAAGTATTCAAATAAACATATAATTATTCAAATAAAAAAATGAGTGGTTATAGTAATTCAATAAGTTTGCTAATTGTCAACTACAGTAATATGTATGAGTTTGTATTCTTATTCATGGGAGAAGCGCTAATTAAGTTTGATTGTTTTCCAAAATTAATTAATATATACTAATTCATGGAAATCCTTATGCTTTCACAACCAAGACATAATGAATCATATATAACGAATCATAAATCCAAGGCTAATCATTCGCCCTATCTTCATATCTCTAATGAATGTTGCACCATTGGCTAAGTGTTGTTGTGGAAATTAACATCATAACCATCATAACCATGCACCATTAATTTCCCTACACTCAACAAATTGTTGTTGAGTGTACAAGGCTAAGTGTTGTTGTGGAAAGTAACATCATAACCATGCATCATTAATTTCCCTACACTCAAAAAATTGTGTTTGATATTTGGTACGTAGTAAATATCATAAATATTTTTCACTTCATCGTGCTTTGTTAAAACTGGCACAACACCTTTTCCTGAAGCTTTGACCGAATTCTCATCACCCAAACTAATTGCAGTAATAAAAGATTTATCAAGATTAGAAAGTAAATCATTCTGACCAGTCATATGATTGCTACATCCACTATCTAGCAACCAAACATTCTTGTTACGAATTTACTCAAATAATTGACATGAAAGAAACAAAGTATTAGGTGTTTCACTTTCTGTGACATTAGCTCTATTTTTATACTGCAACTTATGCCATTCAGATATATGGTGACTTGACTTTTTACAATAAAGATGTTGAATTTCTTATTTGTTTGTCCATCTTTGGCCATGATCTTGTCAAGACGATCTTGATTGCTCTAACTTGTCTTTTGTTTTTTCAAGTTTATCTCTTGTTTGAGAACATCCTCGACCATGTCCTCGACCACGTCCATGAAAACCTTTTCCTTTGCCTCTTCCTTTGTCGATGGAAACCTTAGTCTGAAATGCATGTTCTAAAGTACCAAGATCCAAGTTCATCCTTGCTTCATGAGATAACAATGAATTGGTCAATTCTTCTATAGAAAATTTAGTTAGATCTTTCAACTCAAGAAGAGAAGTAACTACCATTTCAAATTTCTTGGTCTGTGTGTTATTTTTCACCATTAATCCTAAGCTGATTCATAATAAGCATAACTTTAGTCATAAATTGATCAACACTTTCTGATTCACTCATCTTGAGGGTTTCAAATTGAGTTCTAAAGCTTTGAAGTCTCACAATTTTCACTTTGTCTTTACCCTTGTAAGCCAACTTAAAAATATCCCATACTAGTTGATTCTTGAATTGACCAAGAACTAGACATATGTTTAATTCCAAAATATTAACTCCAAGTAACTTTTCAAATTTCAATGAAACTTTAAATAAACTCCAAATTTTACTAAATACTCTTCAACAAAATCGACAGAGTAAATCAAAATGTAATGGGTTTATTGTAAATAAAAGGGAATCCAAACCTGTAATTGTCAGTCAACAACCCTTTGAGAGCATCTATTATCCAAACTGGCCGAAGTAATTCTACTTGTTCCAGCTCTATGGCACTTTAACACACTATACAACGTTCTAATTAATTCTCGGCCGGCAGCCCTCTTCCAATTCGGCGATGACTCTTCTCAAAACCGGTGGCAACTCTATGGCACTTCTTCAAACTGGCGGGCAACTCTTCTCCAAACCAGTGGCAATCTCTCCTTCTCCAAACAGATGGCTCTAATACCATGAAAATAATACAGAAAAAAGAATAAGAGTGAACGCAGAGAATCAATTTCTTATTAAATGTATAAATATTATACATGTAACAGTTTTACGATTTAGTAACTGAAGTAACTATCAGATGGTTTCACTCACTAAGTAGTTAATGGGATTCCAACTCCTAACATTTCTACAGCAATCCATAACTTATTAAATATATCTACAGGAATCCATAACTTATTAAATAAAGAGGATCATTATATGCATGTCAAATTTATCTGCACGAATCCATAAGTAATTTTTTGCATGCAGAAGTTAGACGGGGAATGAAAAATTCCATAAAAGATAACGAAGCAAAATAATCCATTCTATCAATCCTAGAGGAAAAAATCATAGCTGAGGCATTATATGAACAATACCCGTGGCAACGAAGGATCTCAGGCGGAGCAAGGGAGAAATCACCTAATCAATAGTGGAAAGAATCAATTGAATTGTGTCTTTATGGTTGAAAACATAAAGGTCATTGCACCCACCCACATCATGCACAGCCAACAAGTAAAAACGAAGGATTATTTTAAATTGTGTGTAAAATGGTGGAGTTTGAAGACGCTCCAATCGCCCACGTTACCACACCCACCGAGTAAAAAAAACCTAGATGCACCAAATATTAATAACTTGATAAGTATAAATATAAATGAAATTACATCTCTTTAAATTGATGAAGTAACTTCATTTCATCTCCAGATATAGGTTAACTTTTTATTTAAAAAATTACATTTACATGTGTAAAATCGAAACATTGTCCTCTCTACTGAGGATGCAACTTGCCTGCAAAACAATTAAGTAATCAAACGAAACATATTCCAAAATTTTGAACTGTACGCAATGTTTTTTCTTCCTAAAGTATGAGTCTTTCGTTCAAAATTTAATTTCTGTAAGATTAAATTCAAAGTAACTTGAATATATATATATATATATTAAGATGAGTTCTCTACAGTTTACAGTCTTCTGTTCAAAATTTGATTTTGGTTTCAGTAAAAATAAATCTAAGTAATTTGAAGACATTAAATATATATATATATATATATATATATATATATATATATATA
>JZKD02S1205657.1:96977-114532 GCA_000966675.3 Picea glauca
TCAAAATTTGATTTTGGTTTCAGTAAAAATAAATCTAAGTAATTTGAAGACATTAAATATATATATATATATATATATATATATATAATAATGGAAGTATAACATTTTTTAATAAAATCTTATCTAACAAAACAAAACAATTACAGTATTAAAGATTTCAAATAATTTCATTTTTATACGGCCTCACACACAATTGGTAAAGTATCACTATCACAATATAAAAAAGGGTCTTGCTTAATTGTTCTAACAAATGTTTTTTTAGCAGGAATTCAACTATATAAATTTGTATGAAATCATTATTTGTTGTTGTTTAAAATCTATTTTTAATGTAGAAAGTGATTCAGCATGCAGAAAAACCCCAAGACTACTCGGATTATACATAAATAATCACTCAAATCTGTTGATCTAACAACTCCTTACAAAATTTTGAATAAATAAAGCCATTTCCTAAAATATTTAGACTACATAAAAAAAACACTACAAAATTTCCTTAAAATGTATTTAAAATGTCAATTAATAACCATAAGAAATAATATGATAGACGAATGTTCTAAACTATATTTTCGATTAATGACATTCAGAAAAAAAAAAATGTGTAATTTTTAAAATTATTTACTTCTATAGCATGTATTAATTTCATATAAATATAATGCAAAATGTAAAACAATTCTCTACTTATCATTATAACAATATTAATGCAAAACCAAAATTTCAATATGATAAATAACGATGATCTAATTCTCTACACATGGTTTTACCAATATCGAAGTATTAATGCAAAATCAAAATGACACAAAACAAATTCAATATCAATTTTTTTCCATACTAACATATTACATGTAATATGTTATTAACATATTACATGTAATATGTCAAAATAAATTCAATATTTTTTTTTTCCATATTAACATATTACATATAATATGTTATTAACATATTACATGTAATTTGCACGGAACTCACATATATCATTGGAGGTTGTTCTGTCCGATTAGGTCACGTGCTCCTGTGCTCCTGTATCTCTTGCAGGCCGCCGACCGTGTGGCCCTCCTGCCCCCTCCTCCCTCCATCAAAGCTACAACAAGATCCGTAGCTCCATGGCGGCTCCCTCGCCCTCTACTCAGAAGAAAGGTGGCCCTCCTGTTATTTCTGCGGCGGCGGCCCCTCCAAGCGCGGATCCCTTTCACGGTTGCGCTCCCCCAGGAGCTTCGTTCGCGCCATTCAAATCATCAAAGCACAGAGACGCCCCTCCTGGTGCGGCTACGGAGGTGGATGATGGCCTCCCTTCCTTGGCCGCGGCTCTCTCTTTCGGGCTGCCCTCTAATGCAAGCATGGCCCCTGGTGCTCCGGCAGACGAGATCTCGTTAGTTCCGGCCCCATCCTTTAAAGAGGTGGTCTCTCACCTGATATTTCCCTCTGGCATGCATGCAACGGGCCCTGAGGCTGCCTCTCGTCAAGGTCGACCAGTTGGGTTGCATGCAATAGTTCCAGAAGCCCCTACAGTCTCTGTTCAAATGCCAAAGGAAGCCCTAACTCATGCGTGTCATTACAGCAAGCATGCACTAGTATGTAGGTTTAACGGTTATTGGCCTAGTCTTCCGAATCTACTCGCATGGATCTCTTTTGAATGGTACCCACTTTTAGAGGGAGAAGTCATCACCTGCCCTTGTGCAAAGGGGTTCTTTATAGAATTTTTTGAATCTACAAGCGACAGAGACAAAGTGTTTAACGTCGGGTCGTGGTTTTGGGGCAGAGCAGGCCTGTCCATGCAACCATGGACCCCTGTCTTCGATCCATCCACAAATTGTATCTCTTCAGCTCCAGTCTGGGTGAGACTTCCATACTTTCTCCTGCATTTCTGGGCGGATGAGTCTCTTAAGGTGATTGGTAATGGCCTCGACAAGTTCCTCTGCAGAAGTCCGGATTCAAAGCCAGCCCGCTCCACCTTCGCTCGAATTTGTGTTGAAATGGATTTCTCCAAAGGTTTCCCAGCTGAAATAATTCTTCAAGGCAAGGACTTTTCTAGGACCCAAATCCTTGACTACGAGAATCTCAGCTTCAGGTGTATGAACTTCTTTGAAATGGGGCACTTAGCCCATAGCTATGGAAAACAACCCCGAAAAAAAAGGCCGTCCAAAAACCAAAGACCAACTTGGTGGATGGGGGCACCATCAGAACCGCGCATTGAAAGAAAGGCCCAGGAAGCGACAAAAGAAGCAGAAGTTGAGGACGAAACCAAGCCCCCTGCTAAGGGGGAAGCTCCGACAGAAGCCACTCCCAAGTCGCCCACCCGGCTAGAACCCCAGACCTCACGTTGGGCAGATCTAGCCGACAAGGAAGACCCTCGAGACCCGTTGGAAAATAAATATATGGACCAAAGTATTGAATGGCAAACAGTGTCAAAAAAGAAAAAAAAAATCCAAGCAAGAAATGATGTAATAATGCGGAGCCGTTCAGGCTCGCTGAAACAGTTTATTTCGTAACGAGTTAGAATCTTCAAGCAATAGTTTCCAGTTTTCAAGCAAAGTTTTATCGATGTATCGAACCGAGTTGCATGTCCATTGTTATTAATACAAATCTCCATTAACCATTTCTGTCAAAAAAAAAAAAAAAAAACATATTACATGTAATTTGTTATTAACATATTACAAGTTATATATTTTTTTAATTGTTTTTTTTTTAAGTAAAAAGAAATGGTGGTTGTTGTTGTTATTATTATTATTATTATTGGTCTAGTTGCAATTTTAGAATTTGAAAAAAAAAAAACCATATTTGATAACATTTTTTTTTAAATAAAGATTGATATATAAATTGATTTTGAGATTTTAGTTAAAATAATAATGATTATCATAGTTAAACTAAAACTAAATTACTTTTCTCCTTCATTATAAAAAAATCATATAAATAGTATAAATTATTTTTTTATTTTGTAAGATTAAGTTATTTTGTTATGTTCTTATTAAAGATAAATTTGGAAAATTAAATATTGAAATATATATATATATATATATATAAATTATTGCACANTATATTATTGCACAAAGATGATAGTTTGTGTGATTTAAAATTTAAAATAAGTGTAAAATCATTTTTAAAATCTATTTCGATCTATGAGTAGCTGTCATTTGCAGTCCAGTTGAGCTTTTGCAGTATGTGTTTGTTTGTGCATGGATGGAAATAATTTTTGGAGATAAGTTTGGGGATGAAATTGTACTTTTGTAGATTAGATGGAGTTTCAAATATCATTGAACTAGTATTTGATGGGGAAAAAGGTTGTTTTCAACTCTAATTTGTGCTATTGTGCTATGGGTGGTGGTTGTGAGAATCAATGAAGAAAAATATAGAAAATATTGGAAAGGGATGGGGTTGACATGCATTTGTTTGTGTAGTTTGAGGACGAATGTATTTGAAAATTATTTTATGATGCTTGTTATAAGGTTAGGAAACATTTATTATGTATTAATGGTTGTGAATCCAATTGAGGAGGGATGCTAATGCGTCTATGTTTGTTCTTCTAAGAGATCTCTATCCTCGGAGTTTGGATTTCATGCCTATCGTCATATTTTGGATCACACCATCAGAGGGTGCTTGGAGTGGAATAAATAGTGTTTATGATTGGTGTGTGGTATCAAACATTTTTTATGCTCTACATATACACCTACATGCAAGTTGTGTTGTCATATTTGTTTTATTTGAACTACCACACCCACCATTATGATTTGCAAACTGACATGTGTGGCATGCCACACTATAGATTTTTGTGAGAGTTAAATTGTCAACATGGGACGTTGTATTGTTCTAGATTCTCATTGCATTTTCAACTTCATGGGTGGTTTGTAGCTAGAGAGCTTTGTGGTTCTTGTTGGTTGATTTCATTTCGTGATGGAATTTTTTTATTGAATGGTTTAGAATGAAATGAAATAACAAGGATATTTTTATGAAAACTTATAGGGAATTGGGATACAGTTATGCAGAGGTGATTTTCAAATTCATGCAATATGCTCAAAATTTGCAACATAAGGTAATTTGTAGTATTTCAGGGCATTCAACTTATTTTTGGTATTAGTGAGATTATTTTGATCCAAATAAATTTTTAAGATCTATATATCATCCTTGGATGGAGTTCATGAACATGTCCATGATTTTTATGATTAATCTCATTAATATTGCAATCAAATTTAACAAGGTGTTAATAAAGGTTTTTGAGAACACTATTCTCAAATTAATTCCTTGGGTGTGTATTGAAATTGATCTCACTAAAAATAGATAGGGATGAATCCATAAAGATCAGTCATTCTTTTTAGGAAGTTGGGGATACAAAAATGGCCTATGTGGACCATCCATTGAGGTTTTACTTGATTAGGTTTTTAGGCCCTTGATTGAGGTTTCAAACATTGATCAATGACTTAAATCATTGATCAAGAAAAAACTTGGATTGAGAGTTTTAAACCAAAATCTACTATTTGTGTCAAAAATACCTTGATCGAGGGTTTTAAAATGCATCTATCAATAGAGATATTTTAAATCCCTAGTTCGAGGTATTTTAAAATCCTTAATATAGTTTTGAAAGTCAAATATCCTTCCATTTTTTTGTATATTTTCATGGACCTCTCAGATTCCATTTCATATTATATGTTTATTTTATTTTTTGTTAAAACTATACAATTTTTTTTTTTCATCAGTAGTGAAGGCATGTAGATAAAAATATACACATCTAAAAAACTACACAACCTGAAAATTATAAATAATATGTGTTCACTTCATGGAGGTTTCCTTTTCAAAATATTATTTATAGCTTTTTATTTTACATAAACACTCCTTTGTAAATCATGCTCATAGGTCGTTAAATTTTTTGCAAAGATGATATTTTAATTAAATGCAATTTTGACACATTAAATGATATTAATATTTTGAAAAAAAATAATTAAAAAATGATACAATTGCCTACAAATTGTTTTTCTCAAAATTCACAAAACTAAATTTTTAGGGCTTCAATTTGAAAAATGTGTAAAATTCCCACATTTCACTAGAATGTAGGATTGATCTATAAGAAAAAAAATGAAAAATAAAAGTCTAATGTATTGAGAGTTGATTAAGAATTAAAAATGGATGACAAGATGAAAAGGAGAGAAAATAAACTTATAAATGTGCATTAATTAGTCCATGATTAGAAACTAAAATACTTTTGGCCATTAGTTAGGCATAGAATTCAAAGGAAACTTATTATCATTATCTGAATTCATAGTAACAAGCAGAGTACAGTATCAATAATAAAACGGTTGCGAATGCAAGAATTAGTTTTTTGAGATTAATAAAGATTAGTAAGAGGGAAGGAAATGTCCCATGGAATAAATATAATAAGGAAGTTGTAATATTTTTTTTATTTTTTATTTTTACCTTTGATGATGTATTAGAATTGATATATTATTTGAATGAACTTGAATCTAAACCTTTTAGTATAGAATGTTAAAGATTATAAAAAAATTAACGATTATATTAGAATTGATATATTATTTTAATGAACTTGAATTTAAATTTTTTTAAGTATAGAATGTTAAAGATTATAAAAAAATGAATGATTAAAATATTTTAATATATAAATAAATTATAAATTTTTAGAATATTTTTTTTTAATTGTTATATTATAATTGATCACTCTTTTGTTAAAAGTGGAAATGTTAATGAGTTCCCTATTTTCACTTTTTTACTTATTTTCATTTCTTTTAATTTAAAATAAAAAATAATTTTAAATATAAATGTTATGAATATGTAAATATTCTCTTATGTGTTCAAACATGTGTGATTTGTCCATGATAAATGGTTCTACATATGTTGTAAAGGTTCCCATCTAAATGGGAACCTAAGGCCTACTACCAAAATGGGAACCTAAGGCCTACATCCACTCATCCACTAGTGAAGAATTACAATACGTTATAATTTTTCTTAGTCGAGACATAAACTATGTCGAGACATAAATTATGATGAGACATGCATTATGTAACTACTAAGAGAATATGAATATAAATTGCAATACACAAAAGAGGTTGGGTTCTTAGTTGATGTAACATCCTCTTATAAATTTATACTTGGTCGGTCATAAAAGAGGCTGTGTTCTTAGTTGATGTAACATCCTCTTATAAATTTATACGTGGTCGGTCATAGGATACCTTGAAAATAAGCCAAAACCTAATTTTTCCATGCACATACACCAGTTTTTCATATAAATAGAACCTTTAGACATTTTGGAGAGGTTCCTTGCTTGGTTATTCTCGTATTGGTTGGGGATGAGCAAGAATCCAAATTAGCATGTATCCGAGGGGCTTTTGTATCCATTATGTCATTTCTCATTGTGAATGGGTGGAAGGATTATCGCCTTTCCTCGGAGATAGAGGGGGCATTGAAACATTCAAAATGCTCATAATATTTGTCCTTTATGGAGAGAATTGATAGCCTAGCTTAAAGCAGATTGGACATCATTTTATTATCATATTTAATGTTATGTTATTACCATATTTAATTTAATGTTATGTTACAGAATATTTTTGGATAAAAACTATGTATACAATTTTTATCTCTAAATATTTTGTAGCATTATGTCTAATTGTGAAAAATTATGTAGCATTATGTCTAATTGTGAAAAATTACCGAAAAATTACATCATGGAATCTTTAAAATATTTCTACTTTTTATGTGTAGGTTATGAAGGTTATGTGTACTTAAATGATATTAGGCATATTTAGGCTTAAGGTAATTGGAATACCGAACTACAAAGTCAACGATTAACTTTGTGATTTGATCCTCTGATAACTTGAATTTACAATTGGATTAATGATGATTGTATGCATTCGTGGATGTATTTTATTGGAGATTATGTGTTTTCTACATGTTAAGTCCCGGGTAGCATTTATTGTGGTTAGTGGTGAGATTTTCCATTGCATAGATCCCTAATATGTACAGTTTTTATCCATATAAGTGTATTTGTATGTATTGCTATAAGTTTTAATCATAAGGTATTATTCCAATGAATTAGATGTTGATTTTGTACTAGTTAGTTTGTTATTATAAATTTTTGTCTTCGTAATTTTTCTTTTTAAATATTAAAATTAATTTTTTTGTTCATTTTAATGGTGAAGAGATTTAAAGTTTTATTGTTGAACATCAATTGAGTGGAAGTATTGTTGGAAATATAATTGTGTATTTAACACATTTAATACATATATTAAATGCTCTCTGTAAATTTAGTCATCTTTTGTGTAGTATGCAGTTTGGAGGGTCACATGATGGTTGTGTTAGGGACTCAGTCGACCATGTAGTGATTACTCAATCCTACGCGAGTGCTACATTTTTTTTAAATATTTCCATTTTATATCACTTGAAATACTAATAAGGGGTGGTCACAAATTTCATGATGTGTAATAGAAATACTTAGGAAATTAACTAGACCACGAAAATAAGAATACCATCACCAAAAATGAGAGGAAGATGAACATCAATTTATTTAGAATAGGAGACAGACTTATATAGATGTCTATTACTACATGATGGATTGAATAGGTAAAGATAGTGCTAGCTTCTAACAACTAGTGAGCTAGATCTGATCAATTACTTCCTCGGGACTTGTGCCCAATTATTCTTGTCCTCCAATAAGATGAGAGAGTGTGTCTTCCACGAATCCAATTGGTTGAGGGAGCGTTACTTCCTTGGGATTCACATTGATATCTATTGGGTTGAGAAATTCCTCTCTTTTTAATCTCGAAAGTGTCCCCACTTTCATCAGCAAATGAGAAAAATTTGTGTGCATAGAAGCTTCAAAAAAATATTTAGCCTAAGAAGGAGTTTAGCATGTGTGATCAACAAGGTAAGAGGTATGTTATTGATGATGGGTGGTGGGGAGAGTTTCAAGTAAGGTTTCTTGGAACAAGGGAGGTTGGAAATCAGGTATGAAATCTACAAGATTAGATACAGTGACACTATCCTCCAACAGTGGGGGTTCATAATGTTTTAGACTGTTCAGTTTCACCACATCATGAATTCCTAGTTGGGGTGGAAAGTCAAGGAGATAAACATTCCCCCCAATATATTAGATAATAGTATAAGATCCATAGCGGAGAGGGTTCAGTTTGTGATGACGTCCATATTTATAATGTTGACATTCCATGTAAAACTATACTTTATCAATAGGAGTTAATTCCATAGGGGAATGGTGAGCATCATGGTAGGATTTGTAGTGTTGATCGGCTTCCTTTAGTGCTTTAGATAATTTGGCATGTTTTCATGCTAGAGTATGCAAAAATAAAATGAAAGATGTTTTTTCTTTATGTTGGTGTGGAGTGCTATAAGGATGCAAGGTGAGAGGTAGTTCATAAGGAGCTATCAGATGATATCCAAAGCATGCCTCAAAAGGAGAGATCTGAGTAGAAATATGTACAAAATGATTATAACTATGTTGAATGACATGGAGGGTTGTATCCCACTATTTGTTTTTGGAAAATTGAATTTGAAGAGCATGGAAAAGGATACGGTTAACTACCTCAAGTTTGCCATTCATTTGGGGATGGAAGGAATTAGAATATTTGAGTTGACAACATAGTAAATCCCACAATGTTTTCCAGAATGTGATGATAAAGAGAGAATCATGATCAAATATGCTACTAGTAGGAAGGCCAAAGTGTGGCCAAACATGCTGAAAGAATAAGGCAACCGTATGGGAAACAATAGTGTTCTTAGGGCAATGGATAAAAAGAGGCAGATTAGGGAAATGAAAAACAATAACCTAGACAACATCATGTTTTCATAAGGTCATATGTAAACCACTAAGTAAAGCCATGGAAAGAGAGTCCCAAGGGTGGGAAGGTAGAGGAAGGGGATTATATAGACCCAATTTATGATTGATAGATTTATGTTGACTACACAATGCACAAGCACGAATGAAATGCTCCACTTGATGAGTTATATAAGGCAAAAATAAATGTCGTTGAAAGTGTTGAAATGTTTTCATAGACCAAAAATGGCAACCATAGGAGGAAGAAATATCCTCCTTGAAAAAGAAATACGATATTTAAAAGATAGGAAACATAACTCATTGATTTTATATAGCAATCCATGTCTAATTTTATAATCCAGAAATGGCATTTGATTGACCTCAGTGGGATGTTGCACAATAGCGCATATCTCTACAAAGAAGGGATCAAAAGCATAAAGAAGCTTCCAAGCCTCATAGGAAGCACAACACACATCACGGAGTTGAAGTACCTACATAGGGGGACGACTCAAGAGATCATCCATCTAATTGGACATGCCCTTCTTTTATTTAATCACCAAATGAAATTGTTGGATGTAAGAGGCCCACTTTAAATGACACGTCTCCTATATCTTAGTGTGCGAATTGATGAAAATAAGTGGATGATGATATGTGTGCAGGATTGTTTCTTTCCCTAGAATGTAATGGTGCCATTATTTCAATGCTTGGACTAGAGTGTATACGTTTTTTTCATAAGTTCTATAATTTCATTTGGCATCAGAGAATGTATTTGAATGGTATGAAATATGATGTCTTCCTTGTTTAAGAACCACATCAATAGCATACTAAGAGGCATCCATATCAATCTCAAAGGGATACTAAAGATAAGGTAAATGAAGTATAGGAGTAGAACAAAGGGTAGGTTTAAGAGCCTGAAATTGTTGTTGTACTAAGCGATACCACACAAATTGATTCTCGTTGGAAATATGATGAGGATGACATTATAATTGAGAGAAGTGATGAACCATCGATAAAAAAAAATACACTCATAAGGTTGTTGAGTTATATAGGTTAGTGAGGCATTGGAAACTGTGCAATAACTTGGAATTTATGGGGATCTGGGCTAACACCCTCAACAAAGACCACAAAACCCAAATATTGAAATAAATATTTCCCATAATAAGATTTACAATGTTTTGCTTGCGATTTGTGAGTGCACAGTAAGTATATCACCATGGTCAACCCAGACAACCATTTTCAACTACAGTCAACCATGTCAACCAATATCCTACATGGTGAACCATTCTCAACCATTCCCTACCATGGTCAACCATAGTCAACTATATTAAAAAAGTCAACCAAGGTCATCTAAGGTCAACCATTGTTAACCAAGGTCAACCATAGTTAACCATGGTCAACCATACTTGACCATGGTCTTCCATAGTCTACCATCATAAATCATCCATAACCATAGTCAACCATGGTCAACCATACTTGACCATGGTCTTCCACAGTCTACCATCGTCAATCATACATAACCATGGTCAACCAAGGTCAAACACACTCAACCATGGTTGTTATCACTGAAATTGCGTCCGCACATGGCGACAAGAACTTAGCATCGTCAGACAGTAATGAAGTCATTCATGGCACTGAATTAATTTCACAACATTCCAAAAAGGTCAAAAACTATACAAAGTAGTGAAAAATTGAAGAGTGCTTTACAAAAGTGGGGTGCGGACGCACATGCGCGAAACAGGAACGTACCATGTGCACATACGCGCACGATGCGCGGTTGTTGGTGCAAAAACCCACGCACCTGCTAAACGACGCATTTATTGAATTGGTCGGCCTCCCAACCACTTATGGATCAGCTCCCAAGCCGATTTGACCCTCAAATTTGAGCTGAATCCGCATGGTAGGCTCGTCAAAGACCTAATAAAGCACTAAAGAGCCTCTTTTCACACTACAAAGGAGTTACACAATAACCCAATGCAATGCTATAAAAATCCATGAAGAAATCTCATTTTCTCAAGGAATTTCATGCAATGTTATGCTGCCTATATTGTTTTAAGGACTCAATCCTTGACAAGATCACTTGGGCACCATTTCATTGAGAAATCCACCTCTCCCTTGAGTGGATTTGCAAAGGAGTTATTTCATCACCATTTTTATTTTTCTTGTTTTAAGGAGAGCAAGTTTGTGAGGGTCCAAGAGCCTTCCTTTGGAGGAAGAAGGGACTCATAGTCCCCTTTCTTCATTGTGATTTGATTTCATCAATAGATCAGCCTAAAAAAACATTGGTGATATTGGTCTTTTTGTGTTTTTTATCTCTATATCCATATGCTTATGATTTTAGTTTGTATTAGTTTAATTCTTGCTTATAGTTTTGTTTTTCTTTCTCTAACTCTTTTCTCTACAGCTGTCATACTCAGCAAGACCCAACTGGGCATGTAAGCACCTCTTATTTGCTCACCAAGGTGACGAAAATGGTGCAAACAATGGTCATTTTTAGTCAACCTTGATCAACTAATCCACCCACGCACTTTGGTCGTCAACTAGCACAACCACATTAATAAAGTGGTTGATATATGTTGATCTAGAACAACCAGAGATTCACACCATTTTTCATCTTTCCAAACTAATGGTGTCTCTAGTCATATATCAACCACTTTGTTGATGTGGTTGTGCTAACGATAATTAGTTTTGAGATTTATAAGAAAATTTTGTTGTCCTTTTATATCGCTATATCCATAAGTGTATTTTCAAATTCACGGGATTAAATCGCTTTTCAATTAATATCTATTAAATAACGTTGTAGATGCGTTTTAAAGGAAAATTTCATGAACTATGAATTTAACATCTTTTAATTAAAATATGTTGTGAATTTAACATCTTTTAATTAAAATATGTTACATCGATCTCTGCCATTAATTTGGAAAGGTGGAAAATGGCGCCAGTTGACGTATATCAACCACTTTTATAAAGTGGTTGTTGCTAGTTGACGACCCACATGCCTTGCGATGACCATTAATATATTAATACAAATATATTATTTTATAAATTAATTTAAAATACATTAATATAAAACATTAATGTATTTCATTTTATTTTTTTTGTAAATAAAGAAGGACCTTATATTATATCATGAGTATACAATTGTGCTTCATTTGGCAGCCACCTGTTCCGTCGCATAAGGGAAACCAAAACAGGTGGCTCCAAGAAAGAATGTGTCTATCATGGCTGAAATATAGTTTACAAAAATTGTGCAGAGTGTTGAAGGTTTCAACAGGAACCCTGTTCCATCTAACTATCCTACGGTTGGCTTCATTCAGAGCTACCATAACTAAGATAATTACACAAATGGAAAAAAGAGTGAACATGAAATCACTATCCATTCTAAAACTGTAATTGACAAAAAAAAAAACAGAAACAGGGGTGAGTCGCGTCAAGCCATTGGAGAAACTGGATGTCCATGAGAGGTGTATGTTAGGAAAAACTTTTGCTTGCAAGTGGTGCAACGTTCTTGCAGTGGGGCTTTTGAGAATGCCTCAAACAACAAATCCATTCATTGATTGATTGTCCTTTACCCATGCACCTATTTGTCCTGCCGTTGTCAGATGTCGAAGAGGAGCTCAAGATGCTCCTCTGCCAAATGATAGGAATAATGTGAGCAGTCCTCCCCTTTGTCTGTGCTCGTATCTTCCTCTGCAATTGGGTTCTCCCATGCATCTATCAGTTTCCATCTTGGAGGGATTTCCTCCTCCACAATGCAACCTATGTCCCCCAATAAGGCTCAGTTGGAGGGTCAAGAAGGCTGGTGGCGATGGGGAGGTGTGCCTTTAAGAGTGGTGTTGTCATGTTCTCCAAGCTCGGGCCTAGTTGCGTAGTTGGAGGTGGCCCTGTGTTCACTGAATTCGGGCCTAGATGCCAAACTAGAGGTGGTGCCTCTTCTTTGATAGGGTTGAGGTGTTGAGGTGCCTCTTCCTTCAAGGTTCTAGCTGGAGAATGCATAGGCAGCGGTGGAGAATGCATAGGGGGGATGAGGTTTCTGTTTTTTGAATGCGCAAGGATGTCTGAGTCTGGAGCGAGGGTGATGGGGTCTCCATTTTTGGAATGCGTAGGGTCGTCTCAGTGCTTTTGGCATGTCTATGGGGGCAACTAAAATGGGCAAGTAATGCTTGTTGAGAGGTTGTAAGTCTGTTGTATCAGGTGATTGCATTCTTGTTCCTGGTGCTGGCCAAAGGAAGCTAGGAGGACACACAGAGTGCGATCTTTGAAGCCAGGAAGGCCAAACAACACTGTGCAGAGATCGTAATGGGAAAAAAACTGGAAGATATGCACGCCTTGGTTGCCCTTATCTCCGTTGGGAGCCATTGATGCCTCTCCCATTGCCATTGAAGGCTGATGGGACTAATACAGGCGACTGGTACCGGTGGCCTAGCTCGATCGCTCGATCGAGAGCTCCTCTAGGTGCACTGAGTTAAATCCCCTCATGGTGTGTGCCATGGGGAGTAAATACGTCGGGGGTGACGACTTAGGACAATAAATCCCCCCGCCATATGTCCCCCTCCTCTTGCCAGGTGTCACCCCATCTTGGTCAACATTAATGTATTTCATTAATACATTACAAGTATATATTATATTTGTGTAATAATTATTTAATGCATTAATTATACATTAATTTAAACATTAATATGTTTGTATAATGTATAAATTAATGTAATACTGTAAATTTAATGTATAATTAATGTATTAATAAAATATATTAATATAAAACAATAATGTATTTCATTAATACATTATTATTATATATTACATTTATGTGATAATTAATTAATATACTAATTATACATTATTATATTAATTTATACATTAATATATTTGTATAATGTATAGTTAATGTAGAATTAGTGTATTAATTAATTATCACATAAATGTAATATATGATAATAATAATGTATAAATTAAAGTAATTAATTTACATTATGGTATAATGCAACGTACTAATTAATCCATATATTAATAATGTAATGTATTAATTAATTAATATATTAATACATTATTAAATAATACATTGCTAGACTATTGAATTAACCTTATAAAATAATACATTAAATTCATGAATATATAAATCAAATATATTAATATATTAAATACATTAAATACATTAATAAATAAATTAAAAAAGTATGAATACAATAATAGAGTTGTATATTAATAATACATTATTAAAGTAGTAATACTTTGAACTTTATGTATTTAGTAATACATTATTACATTACTCTATTGTATTAATTAAAGTACTAATACATTAATATATAAATATAATGTAATATATTAAATTATTAATAAATAAATTACTCAAGTTAATAAATACACAAATAAAGTAATATATTAATAATACATTAATAAGTTCTATATTAAACATAACATAATGCATTTAGTAATATATTATTATATTAATCTAATTTATAAATTACATTAATATTAATGTATGAATAATGTTATATTATATTTTGAATTTAACAATCAATGAGACAATATATACTTTAATGTATTAATACATTATTAATAGTTTAATATATTACATTATAAATTAATGTATTAGTACTTTTATATATGCCTTAAATTAATGTAAAAGTACTACTATTACTAATAAGAATCTATATTTAAGGTCATTACCAAGCCACACTAAATTGATGTATGAGATCCCCTTGTTTGTAGGACAAGGGACCCCCTCTGTCCAACGATTTGACCCTACACCTCTTTGGATTTAAATTGAGCTCTTAAGATGAAACACATGTGCTTAACCATTAGACCCACTCAAGTTGTTCTTAAACAAATACATTATTTTTTAATGTTACATATTAAACTATAAATACATTAAAGAATATATTGTTTCATTGATTGATAAATTAAAAAGGTACTGTAAAATTATTGATACATTAATAATGTAATGATACATTGATATATTAATGTAATGTATAAATTAAAGTTTAATTTTGTTAATGTATAACGTAACTTATAAATTAATTAATATATTAACAATTTAATGTGATAATTAATTTTATATACTATTACATTATTAATTAATACATTGCTAAAGTATTTATGCATTACTAAAGTAATATATTAATAATATGATAAATGTATCATTAAATACATTAATAAATAAATAATACATTACTAATGTATTAATACACTAACAAAATAATACATTAAAAATATAATAAAAATATCAATACATAAAAAAAAATACATTAACAAAGTATTAATACAATGATAAAATAATATATTAATAAAGTAGCAATCCATTGAAGTTAATGATTTTAGTAATAAGTTATAAAATAATTAAAATATTAATAAATAAATTCATTACTAAAGTAGTAATATATAAACAAATTAAATAAAAAGTGGTTGTTGTTGATTAATAATTAATTGACGAGCATTCATTACTAAATATTAATATACAAATTATCATTATAAACTTTGTAAATATAATATAATTAATAATATCTATATAGTTAATTTTGAAATTCATAATTATTTAATAATTTGTATAGAGTTAATAAATTAATAATGATTAAATATATGTAATGTAGTATAAAATGTTTGTCGCAATGCAATGTTGGAAAATATTTGACACAATGGGATGGTAGGAATGTTCATTACAATGTGACATTCAGAAATGTCCGTCATAATGAGATAGTAGGAATGTTCATCACAATGCGATGTTGGGAAATGTTCATGACAATGGGACATTGAGAAATATTTATCACAATGTGACATTCAGAAATATTCATCACATTGGGATGGTACAAATGTTCACACAATCTGAGCTGAGAAATGTTCATCACAATGTGACATTGGGAAATGTTCGTCATAATGTGACGTTGGGAAATGTTCATCACATTGGGATGGTACGAATGTTCATCACAATTCAATGTTGGGAAATGTTCATCACAATGCGACGTTGAGAAATGTTCTTCACAATGCGATGTTGGGAAATCTTCTTCGCAATGGCACGGTAAAAATGTTCATCGCAATGCAATGTTGGGAAATGTTCGTCATAATGCGACGTTGGGAAATGTTAATCACAATGGGATAGTAGGAACTTTTCTCACAATGCTACATCGAAAGTGTTGTCAAAAATTAACTTCGGGAATGTTGTTTGTGGGTGTGTGACGTTGGACAGTGAACGTGGCAATCTGACAAAGAAAAAAGTTAGTAACATGGTGGGGTTTCAACATGCTCATCGCATTGCAATGGTTGTGGGAGGATGTTTATCACAATATGACTTAGGGATATGTTTTTCATAGAGTGACGAAATGAATGTTTGTCACAAAACAACGTTGTTCAATGTTCATCAGAATGTCACAAAGAAAAAAGTTAGTATCATGTTGAGGTTTTGGCATGCCTGATTGCAATGTTGGTGGAAGGATGCTAGGCTTAGTAACATTGGAGCATGACATCAAGGGTTATATAAATTTAAGTTTTTCATTATGAGAACTATATAAATTTATGTTTTTTAGTGAGGGTTAAGTTGCATGATGAAGAAGTTTAAACTATGGGAAAGATAAATGTTATAAAAAACTGTCATAAATTACGAGCGAAAAAAAAGGAGGATGTGTCAAAGAAAATTTCACGTTACTTTGAAAATTACTTAAGAAACCTTATCATTGAATTGAATGAAAATGTTATTGCATAAAAAGAGAGTTCAATAATAAAACTTGAAGAATTTTGCTATAAAACAATATGATACAATGAAAATTTAATCGTAATTGATTTTTAGTAACTTAATATTATTTGAGAGATTTAACATTTGAGGTTGACATTAAATAAATTAATAAAAATCTAGAAGATTATGTTTAACATTCATAAATTAAAAGGTCAACTTTAATATTATGTCATATTGTGACAATTTAAATGTAAAAAGAGAAATAACTTTTATATTGAATTTTGTAATGATGTTTTGTTTACCATCTAAAAAATTTATGAATAATATGAGACAAAACAACAGATGGAAAGTACAAATATAGGAGTAAAGGAAAATAAACTATAGTTTACATGTATAAAGAAAATTAAAAAATTGCATTTCAATAATATTGTGACAATTTAAAAGTAATAAATTGATTAAGTTGAACAAAATGACATATATAACATTTGAAAAGTATAAAGGAAATGTTTTTCATACATATTTAAAACAAATTGTGACATTGCAGCATAATGGAAATAATTATTGAAGAAATAGAATTCTTTAAAATATGGAATAATAATAAAATAATAATAATATGGTTCTCTTTAATGTAATCTAATATACTGAAAATAAAATGCAAAAAGCAAAAAGTTTATGTTAAAAAATAACTAAAGTACGAAAATTAATAACAATAATATTCTAATGAACAGTGTATATAAAAAAATACAAAAGATTTCATAGCATAGAATATAGAAGGAAATGGAAAAAATAATGCAAAAGACTTCATAACATAGAATGTAGAAGGAAATGGATAAAATATATAGTTTTAAATATTTTGCATAAGAAATTATTTATTCCAAAACAATAATATTCCAAGTTAAGTATAAATGAAAGGAAAATTAATTATCTTTACATTGAATTAGAATATAATATAATATAAACAATTGATATTATTAAATATTTGAATAAAGTAAATTAGTTTTTGATAGTATAACATTATGATTGGAACATATATAATATAAACAATTAAGATTTTTCCCATTATATAATAAAGTTTATTTTAATTCATATATTATAATAATATTTAAGAATACTTAATTTGTTTCATTGTATAAA
>JZKD02S1205657.1:125934-159526 GCA_000966675.3 Picea glauca
TCATATTTGATTCAAAAACCTTATCAAACAATCATTTTCGCAAGATTTCATGCAAACCTTGTAACCTGTATATATATTGTTTATATTCACATTTCTTTTTAATAAACATAAGTCAGTAATGTATCATTTGTTAGAATCATAGATTTTAGATTAGTTCCATTTATTTTATTATTTTTAGGACTTTAGTTGGCCAATGAAGCCATTAAACCCGTCAGAATAGGTTACACCAAACTGTTTGGATTATTTAGACAACCTTGAACCAAACTTGTTCTTCCAGTTGACGGACGGTCATTTTCGTTCGTCAACAAATTACGCTAGAAGGAGAGCCGAAATAAATTTAATGATTAAATGTTTTACCCCTCATCCTATCATAATTCCTTATTTACAATTTTTTCTCTTGTGTCAACTTGAAATGCACTAGAAGGCAGACCAGATTCACAAGATGACCTTATAGGAGTCTTTGTTTCGAATTTAATTAATTCCCCATGGCTCCCCAAATCACTGTGTTGGAACATGCTTTCCACTTCTCATTACCTAATATTTCCAACAAGATAGTCTCTCTCTTGTCCAAACTCACCTTTGATGGTGGGGGGAATGTCTCTGCAAAAGACCATATTAACAAGTTTTGGTTTAAATGCATCAAGCATCATATTTCTGATTTAAAGGTTTTGTGCAGATTGTTTGATTTTACTTTCAGGGGTCAGATTAAACATTGCTTTGAGTCTTTTCCAGCATATCACGTTATTGATTGGTTTCAGTTTGTAGATGAATTTTTAGATGCTTTTAAAAAATATGATTACAATCAATTATGTGAAGAAATTCAGACTTTACTAATCAATGGCAATTCATCTCCAGAAGACTTTTCAACAAGAATCCATCATGTTCTCTATAAATTTAATTTTGATGACATGTTATTTGTACTAAATCTCCTCTATGATGCTTGCATCCCTTTCATCCAATCACATTCAATAGAGAATAATGAATCTATTGCAAATCCTACCACTCAATTGTGAGAAGAATTTTGTTTGGAGGATGAAAGGAATCCATCCAAAAATTTCTAACAAACAAGGGAGGTAGAATCTATTAAAAATGTTCTTACTGACAATCAAATTGGGGTTTCCTCTGAATCATTGTATATTTAGTCCTTGACCATTGTGTATTTGATGTTGAGTCAAAGTGAATGTCCATATTCTTCTAACTCTTGCTCTAATCATTACTTGAATTCAGTTATTGAAGAACACTTAGGTGACGAAAATGATCTTAAGCATTCTAACATTCCAATGAAACTGATTAGAAATGTAGATCTGCAATTGGAAGAAGAAACCTTAAACCCTCATCTACAAATCATACCTTATCCAAAAGAAAGATCAGATGTTTGTCGTGAAAGTTTTGAATTATCTATCATACAAGAGATTAATTTAGATGATCATATTATATTGAATAATTTATCACCAAAACAAAGTGAAAGTTTTAAGGAAAGTAAAGAGGAATGTCTTGAGAATACCATTGTTAAATATCATAGCTCAAGATATTATTTTCATGTGCTCATTTCTAATTCCTTTTACTTTTTATATCCCAATCTCTTCTTAGATTCCGGTGGACTTGGCACTTTACCCAAAATATCTTACTCTTTTCCATCACAATCAAATCTTTTTGATATGCCAAAATTTGGTGAAATTAATTCCAAACATAACGTTTATGAAGTTGGATTTGATGCTCTTTCACTTTCATCACTCACATGGAAAAATGACATGTTGCAAGATGATTTTACATGATTTATTGTTGAAAAAGACAATGAACTTATTCTTATGGAAATCAAATATTCTACATTGTATATTTGTTCTTTTATTAGTTCGAATTTGAATGTTTATGCTTCACATTTTGAAATGATCAATATCATCAAATGAAGCGTTCAAACCAATAATCTAATTGATGTCATGAATCCTCTTATGATGTGTTCCCCATTGATATATCCATTTCATGAAAGTCATAGTTTTCATCCTAATTTTTATGACAAGATCTTAGAATGGTATGACATTCCCCAAAAATATAATATTTTTTATTTTTGAAATGTGCTGGAAATTTATTTCCATTTTTGGAAAATTCAAATCTAAAGAATTTTTGCCATTTATGGAAATTTAGAATTTAGAATTTAATTATTGTAATTAATTATTGTGACTGTTGGGCAGATATCCGATCTGATTCAACTAACTATTTGACTATGACACTTGTATCACAACAAAATATTTATATTAATTGCAGGAGGACAAATGGAACAACCATGTTAAAATCAGCTGACCATGACTCCATGAGTGGGGGAACATGTTGGAACTGCCTCTGGACTGACTATGAAAAGTGGAAAATTAGAGATTTGGCCATTGGCAGCCCATGAAAATCAGGGATTAAGGAAGCTGCGAAAATCCCCAAAGGAGGGAAAAAGACCTGGCCAAAAATTGATAAATAACATATGCGAGGAGGCAGGACGCTGCCAAGTATGCTGGGAAAGGATTGCAAGTTCTCTTGTTGTTATGAGAACTGCCGAGCAAGTGTGAGGCAAGGGGATAACTGCTGAAAATTTTGGAATTATTGCTGAGGAGTCTCCAAGTTCGCTCTCATGGATTCATGGTCAGGCTAGGGGGTGAATCGGGAAAGTAGTTTTGGCTTCCCTGTTCTACAGTTGGGAGGAACGTAGTAGTTCCGTTTGTCTTCCCACAGATTGGATTTAAATATGTTGATATACCCCTCTCTATTATGAATGGATATGATTTTATCCGATGTCATATTAAATCCGAACTGGAATGATGTCCATTCTCTGTCTGAACGATTTTTTTTCTAATGCATTGTATTTGATTAAGTCAGAACTGTAACGATTTCATTTTTATGTTCATTGTGAGGAATATATGTGAAGGAAATCCATATATATATATATATATATATATATAGTTGTAATACGTCTGCTAAAATGTTCACATCTATCTGCTGAAGTTTAGTTAATTGTTGCAGAAGATGAAGTCCTTTGGTGATTTTAATATGCTTGTCGTCATGAAGATCGTAATGGACATCCCAACTCTAGAAAACTATTCATCTTGTGCGTAAAATGCTAGATGGATGCACCTGTAATTATATTTCTGTAAGTAAGTAAGGAAAGGAGGAGATTAACGTCAATGGGGCAGATCCTCTCTATAGTTAAAACCCTAGGAAACCAAACTGAGATCCTTTGGAACACCATTTATAATGACCAACCTCTGATGGAATGATATTCTTATTCATGTATTTACATAGATGCACAGATCGAGTACTGTTGACGTTTAATGCATTGATTAAAAGAGGCTCTAAGTGAATATAATAGAAGTTACCTTTTACAAGAAACTGTTACCCTAATGTACCCCTTTTATAGATTTTATGCATATAAGACTCATAGGATTAGACTTTCGGAATTCTAATAGATAAACGTATATTGAATCCTTCTACACCTACTATCTCACAGAATGAAAGTAAAAACACAAGTATAGGACGAAGATCAAGGAATTTTGAAAATAGTGTGAAAGTTACAGTAGGAGTAGAGTACTCTCTTCCTTTGCATTTGACTGAAATTATCACCTTAGGTTTTCAACAGAAGATTTTTCAATCTTCTAGTCCAACCTTTCCAACTTTTCGTAATTTCGGGAGTTGTTGTGTGATGTTGTTGGTTTCTGTACTCGTGAAACCCCAAACTCCGAAATCCCGAAGTGTTGGTCACTTTTTGTAAATTCAGGAGTTGTTGTTGGATGATGTTGGTTTCTGTACTCACGAAACCCTGATCTCCAAAATCCCGAAGTGTTGGTCAGTTTTCGTAATTTCGGGAGTTGTTGTGTGATGATGTTGGTTTCTGTACTCGTGAAACCCCAAACTCCAAAATCTCGAAGTGCTGGTCACTTTTCGTGATTTCAGGAGTTGCTGTGTGATGATGTTGGTTTATGTACTCGTGAAACCCCGAACTCCGAAATCCCAAAGTGCTAGTCACTTTTCGTAATTTTGGGAGTTGTTGTGTGATGATGTTGGTTTCTATACTCGCGAAACCCCGAACTCCGAAATCCCAAAGTGCTAGTCATTTTTCGTAATTTTGGGAGTTGTTGTGTGATGTTGTTGGTTTCTGTACTCGTGAAACCCTGAACTCCAAAATCTCGAAGTGATGGTCACTTTTTGTAATTTCGGGAGTTGTTGTGTGATGTTGTTGGTTTCTGTACTCGTGAAACCCCGAACTCCAAAATCCCAAAGTGCTGGTCTTTTTTTGTAATTTCGGGATTTGTTGTGTGATGATGTTGGCTTCTGTACTCGTGAAACCATGAACCCCAAAATCCCAAAATACTGGTCACTTTTCATAAATTTCGGAAGTTGTTGTGTGGATGTTTGTCTTTTATACTCGCGAAATCCTGAAATGTTGGTCACTTTTCGCAATTTTGGGAGTTGTTGTGTGGATGTATGGCTTTTGTACTTGCGAAATACTGAAATGTTGGTCACTTTTCGCAATTTTGGGGGTTGTTGTGTGTTGATGTTGGCTTCTGTACTTGCGAAATCTGGAACCCCGAAACCCCGAAGTACAGGTTCCACCTTTCCTTTTCGATTTTCAGAGGTTTGTATATGTTGATGTATCGGCACTCAACTCGCGAAGTTTCGAGCCCTGAAAACCTGAAGTAGGGGTCCCACCTTCCCTTTTTACATTTCGGTGGTTTGGACATGTTGATGTTCGGGCACTTGAACTCGCAAGGTTCTGAACCCTGAAACCCCAATGTGCGGATCCCACTTTCCTTTTCACGATTAGGGAATTGTTGTGGTTTGATGTTTTGGCTTTTGAAGTCGCGTGATACCGAACCCTGAAGCCTTGAAGTACTGAGGCCACGGTCTTCCATTTATTTTTCCGTGTTTTTGGCAAAGATCGTGGCCCCTTTGTTTTGTGTGTTCGGCATTGGAAAAACATTGAAACTCGTTTGATCAATTTCTTTCACAAAACTGTAGGAACAGGGTAGGAGTTATTGGTTATATGAACAACTCTCTTACACGGTAAGGAATGGACTGGTAGAATCAATGGAGAATTTTCATCCAAGACAGAGGTAGGATAAAAGATAACAGATAACATTATGATTCACTGTGTACAGGGCGTGACAAGTACATAAATTGTTGTATTGGAAGGTTTTAATCTAGTTAAACTGATGTTTAGGGTGATGTTTTTTTTAGTTTTGCTTTCCATGAAAACATGCACCTTTAAGTATTTGAATTTTTCATAATGAGATTGTTGTTTAATGTCATTATGGACAGAATTAAATCTTACCTTCTCTTATATTCTGAGCTTAAATGCAATGGAGTTTCTTCATAGAATTTTTTTTTTTTTTTATCGTGATTATGAGGTCCATTACATATGGTATCAAAGAAAAAGTTACAACACTGATCCTGAACAAGGCCACATTAATTTCTTAGTATATATTTTGATTTATGAAAAATCTAATAAATCTTGTGGTTACAGATAAAAAGCGTTTTATGTTTTGTGTTGAAAATGGCATCTCAAGAAGGTGCAGAAATCAGGATGGAAGAGAATCCACAACAAGGACCTCCTGGAGATCCGAGACAGAACAGTGATGGAAGTTCACCCATGGAAGTGTTGGAAACAATGAGGAACCTTATTGTTGAACTACAGGTTTTCAAGGCCGATAATGAAAAATTGAAGAAGGAACAGCAGGAACAACAAGAGATAAATGAAGTCCTGCTGCGTAGTATAGTAACCAAGAAAATCCAAAAAGATGATAACCATGAGGAAGAGGTCAGCAAAAGGGCCTCCAATAATTCTCGTGCAAAAACAGAAAAAGGAGACAATGCGTCTGAAGGGACACCTTTAGCTGAAGACAAAACCATACCACACAAAAAAAGAAAACAAACAGACCACCTTGAAGGAGAATTTAATAAGATAAAACCAACTAATTTCAATGGAGAATCCAAGAAAGCAGAAGAAGTCGAGGCATGGTTGTCGGACATCAAAAAATACTTCCAAATCTACAACTATTCTAGCAACATGAAGGTAAAAATGGCCATCTACAATCTGAAGGGGAAGGCCAGCATTTGGTGGCAGGACCTGAAATTGGCCAAGGGCCTAAAGGAGAAACAATTGGAATGGTTTGACTTTAAGAAGTATTTCAAGAAACAATACCTTTCTGAAAGATATTATGAAAGGAAGACGATAGAATTTTAAGAATTATGACTTAGAGAAATGACGATGGAGGACCTTATAAATAAATTTTTGGAACTATTAAGGTTCGTACCATACATCCGGGAGGACAAGGTAAAAATCCAGTGATTCTTAAGATGTTTACCATAGGCTTACTGAGACAAAATTGAGTTTGACAGCCCCAAATCTTTGAGTGAGGCAATTAGGAACGCACGAATGTGTTATGATCAATACAAACAGTGGGTAGAGTTTTCCAAGACCTAGAAGGATAAGAAGCAAGATGAAATGCACCAGCAAAAGAAGGGATACCAGCCAGCTCCTTATCGAAATGCAGCAAAAAGTTTCCCAAGGAAGGATTTTCACCCCAGTCATCTGAATACACAAGGTAGCGGTAAACTGGTAAACCTGGGAAGGAAGAAGTTTGGGGACAACCCCCGCGAGCCATCGAAGTGTTGGGAGTGTGGAGAGCCTCATCTAAGGAGGAACTGTCCACGTTTAATTGCAGCAAACAACACTGTTGTCCACAATTTGCACGAAGCCTCGACAGTGGGAGACATGGGCAGAAGTCTACATCGGATAAATGCAGCCATAGATGGTCGACAAGCTGACCACCAGTCCTCGGTGGTAGAAATCGAAGGTAAAATCCATGACACCCAAATTTCTATTTTAATTGACCCTGGAGCTACATTAAGTTATATTACTCCCGATGTAGTAGAGTTGAATAAACTTAAGAAACAAAATCATGAAAAATCTTGGCTTGTACAACTAGCAACAGGTTCTAAAAGAAAAGTAGTTAACTTTATTTATAATCTTGAGTTCAACTTATATGGTCCAAAAATAAGGACCAATCTGAACATCCTACCACTAGGATCTTATGATATGATTATCGAGATGGATTGGTTGGAACAACACAAAGTAGTACTAGAATTTTATACAAAGATACTTAGCTACAAAGATAACTTTGGCACTGTTAGAACAACCCAAGACATACCAAAACCTGTGTCAGTCAAACAAGTTTCATCGATGCAATTCAAGAAATGTATTAGAAAGGGATGTCAAGTTTATGCCATCCAAGTGACGAATCTATTAGAAAAATAAGATAATCCCAAGTTAGAAGACTTTGTTGTCCTACGTGAATTCAGAGACATGTTTGTTGATGAGATACCAGAATTGCCTCCTAGGAGAGAAATAGATTTCTGCATAGAATTACTACCCGGATAAGCCCCCATTTCAAAATCACCCTACCGAATGAGTCTACCAAAACTGACAGAATTAAAAATACAATTACAGGAATTCTTGGACAAAGAGTATATCAGACCAAGCGTCTCGCCATGGGGAGCACCAATCCTCTTTGTTAAAAATAAAGACGATACTCTAAGACTATGTATCCATTATAGACAACTAAACAAAGTGACCATTAAGAACAAATACCCCTTACCCAGGATAAATGATCTATTCGATCAAGTTGGTGGGGCCAAGATCTTCTCAAAATTGGATTTACGATTCGGTTATCATCAAGTTAGGATAAAGGACCAGGACATAAACAAAACAACTTTTCGTACAAGATACAGACACTACGAGTTTGTAGTCATACCTTTCGGACTCACTAATGCACCAGCCACATTTATGTGCTTGATGAACAACATTTTCAGCCAATACATAGACAAGTTCATAGTAGTATTTATCAACGACATTCTGGTCTATTCTAAAATGGAGGAGGAACATGATGAACACCTAAGAATAGTTCTGCAAACACTAAGGAAACACAAACTTTATGCAAAATTCGACAAATGTGACTTTTATCAAAAGGAAATACAATATTTAGGACATGTCATTTCTCGAAAGGTATTTTCATAGGCCTAGATATGATAAAAGCCAATATGGAATGGCCAGTACCTAAGGATGTGGCAGATATCCGGTCATTCATGGGAATCACCGGATATTATCGCAGATTTATAGAAGGGTTCTCCAAGATAGCCTACCCAATCACGTCATTATAAAAGAAAGGGACCAATTTTAACTTGTCACAAAAGTGTCAAGACAATTTTAACAAGTTAAAATAATTATTGACATCAACGCCCATTTTGAAGGTAGCAGACCCAGATAAGGACTTCACAGTATGCGTCGATGCAAGTAAAGAGGGACTAGGTGGTGTTCTAACTCAGGAAGGGCATGTGATTTGTTATGAATCCTGGAAATTAAAAGAACATGAGCGAAATTATGTCACTCATGACTTAGAATTGGCAGCAGTAATACATCCCTTAAAAATGTGGCGACACTATATAATGGGCAGAGAATTCTTACTATTGACGAATAATAGCGAGGTGAAATATATGTTTAATCAACCAGACCTTAATGCAAGACAAGAAAGGTGGCTAGCCTTTTTGAGCGAATTTGACTTTGAGGTCAGACATATCAAGGGTAAGGAAAATAAAGTAGCAGATTCTTTAAGCCACAAAATCCATGGGTTATTTGAGATAAATATCAGTAGGGAAGAAAGTGATCTGGAACAAAGAGTAAGAACAACAGGTGTTAACAACAAAAATTACACTAAGATGATGGAAGAATCTCAAAATAGTATCCCAAACTTAGATAAACCAGATATAAGTATCGACAAGAAGGGACTATTAAAATTTAAAAACAGACTGTACATACCGGATTTAACAGAGTTAAAATTAATTGTTTTAGATGAAGTGCATAAGAAACCGTATTTTGGCCATCTAGGTTACCAGAAGACAATAAAATCACTCAGAAAACTATTTTACTGGCCTAACATGAAGGGCGAAATAGCAGAGTACTTGGCTAGGTGCCAAGATTGTCAGTAGGTTAAGGCTGAACACTAACATCTAGCCGGCCTATTACAACCATTACCAATACCAGAATGGAAATGGGAGAAGATATCGCTGGACTTTATAACAGCTTTGCCTAAAACTCAAAAACAAAATGATTCAATCATGATTGTAATTGATAAACTTAGTAAGTCTGCACACTTTATTCCTGTAAAGTCTACTTTTAAAGCTATTAATATTGCTGAAATATTCATGAAAGAAATTTTTAGACTACATGGTATTCCTAAAATGGTGATTTCAGATAGAGACGTAAAATTCACATCCGCCTTTTGGAAGGAATTGTTTAYAGGGATAAATACTAATTTGAATTTCAGTACGAGTTATCATCCACAAACGGATGGACAGACTGAAAGGACAAATCAAATAATAGAGGATATGATCTGCATGTATGTAAGAACAAAGCCGAACAAGTGGGAAGACTACCTACACTTGGTAGAATTTGCATATAACAATGGGTACCAAACTTCGGCTAAGTTGAGCCCTTTCAAAATACTGTATGGCAGAAAGTGTACAACTCCAATTAGYTGGGATAACCCAACTGACAGACTCATGTTTGGACCAGTGATGCTCCAAGAAATGGAGAACATGATAAAGAAGGTACAACAGAACTTGAAAGAAGCACAAGACAGACAAAAGAGCTATGCAAATCAGAAAAGAAGACACTTGGAATTTCAAATGGGAGACCATGTTTATTTGAAGGTAAAAGCTCGAAAAATCTCGCTGAAGTTAGGGAACTGTGCCAAGATTTCACCTAGTTTTTGTGAGCACTTCGAGATACTAGCTCGAATTGGACCCGTAGCATATCAACTTGCACTCCCAGCTAATCCAAGAATTTATAATGTATTTCATGTTTCTTTGTTGAAAAAGTATATTCATGACCCTACTCATATGATAGATTGGAACTTGGTGCAGGTGGAACCCGAAGACGAGTTCCAGGTGGAACCCCTACGTATTCTAGACCGAAGAGAAATAACACTTCAGAACATATATGTTGCTCAGGTAAAGGTGCAATGGAAGCACTTTAGTCCTAAGGAAACCACTTGGGAATTGGAGGGAGATTTTTGGAAATCTCATCCAATCCTGTTCCAGGAAAGGAACGAACACTGAGGACAATGTTTTACTAAAATGGGAAAGGATGTGACATCCCCCAAAAATAAAATATTTTTTATTTTGGAAATGTGCTGAAAATTTATTTCCGTTTTTGGCAAATTTGAATCTGGAATTTTTTTTCCATTTATGGAAATTCAAAATTTCGAATTTAATAATTGTAATTAATTATTGTGACTATTGGGCAAAGATTTGATCTGAATCAACTAACTATTTGACTATGACACTTGTATCACAACATAATATTTATATTAATTGCAGCAGGACAAATGGAACAACCATGTTAAAATCAACTGACCATCACTCCACGAGTGGGGGAACATGTTGGAACTGCCACTGGACTGACTATGAGAAGTGGAAAATCATAGATTTGGCCACTGAAAGCCCCTGAAAATTAGGGATTAAGAGAATTACGAAAATCCCCAAAGGAGGGAAAAAGACCTGGGCAAAAATTGATAAATAGCATATGCGAGGAGGCAGGACACTGCCAAATATGCTGGGAAAGGATTACGAGTTCTCATGTTGTTATGATCACTACTGAGCAAGTGTGAGGCAAGAGGATAATTTCTAAAAAAAATGGAATTATCGTTGAGGAGTCTCCAAGTTCACCCTCATGGATTCATGGCCAGGCTAGGGGGTAAATCAGGCAAGTAGTTTTGGCTGCTCTGTTCTACGGTTGGGAGGAACATGGTTGTTCCCTTTGTCTTCCCATGGATTGGATTCAAATATGTTGATCTACCCCTCTCTATTATGAATGGTTGTGTTTTTATCCGATGTCATATTAAATCCGAACAAGAATGATGTCCATTCTCTATCTGAATGATTGTTTTTCTGATCCATTGTATTTGATTAAGTCAGAACTGTAATGATTTCCTTTTTCTGTTCGTTGTGAGGAATATATGTGAAGGAAATCCGTATATATATATATATATATATATATATAGTTGTAATACGTCTGCTGAAATGTTCACATCTATCTGCTGAAGTTTAGTTAATTTTTGTGGAAGATGAAGTCTTTTCGTGATTTTAATATGTCTGTCATCGCAAAGATCATAATGGACATCCCAACTCTAGAAAATTGTTCTTTCTGTGCATAAAATGCTAGATGGATGCACTTGTAATTATATTTCTATAAGTAAGTAAGGAAAGGAGGAGATTAACGTCAATGGGGCAAATCCTCTCTGTAGTTAAAACCCCAGGAAACCAAACTCAGATCCCTCAGAACATCATTTATAATGACCAACCTCTGATGGAATGTCATTCTTATTCATGTATTTACATAGATGCATAGATCTAGTACTGTTGACATTTAATGCATTGATTAAAAGAGGCTCTAAGTGAATATAATAGGAGTTACCTTTTACAGGAAACTGTTACCCTAATGTACCCCTTTTATAGATTTTATGCGTATAAGACTCATAAGATTAGACTTTTAGAATTTTGATAGATAAACAAATATTGAATCCTTCTACACCTATTGTCTCATAGAATGGAAGTAAGAACACCAGTATAGGACAAAGATCATGGAATTTTTAAAATAGTGTGAAAGTTAGAGTAGAAGTAGAGTACTCTTTTCCTTTGCATTTCACTGAAATTATCACCTTAAGTTTTCAACAGAAGATTTTGCAATCTTCTAGTCCAACCTTTCCTGCTTTTCATAATTTCGGGAGTTGTTGTGTGATGTTGTTGGTTTCTGTACTCGCAAAACCCCAAACTCTGAAATCCCGAAGTGCTGGTCACTTTTCGTAAATTTGAGAGTTGTTGTGTGATGATGTTGGTTTATGTACTCACGAAACCCCAAACTCTGAAATCCCGAAGTGCTGGTCACTTTTCGTAATTTTGGGAGTTGTTGTGTGATGATGTTGGTTTCTGTACTTGCGAAACCCCAAAATCCAAAATCCCAAAGTGCTGGTCACTTTTCGTGATTTCGAGAGTTGTTGTGTGATGATGTTGGTTTATGTACTCGTGAAACCCCAAACTCTGAAATCCCAAAGTGCTGGTCACTTTTCGTAATTTTGGGAGTTGTTGTGTGATGATGTTGGTTTCTGTACTCGCGAAACCCCGAACTCTGAAATCCCATAGTGTTGTTCACTTTTCGTAATTTCGGGAGTTGTTGTGTGATGTTGTTGGTTTATGTACTCATGAAACCCTGCACTCTGAAATCCTGAAGTGCTGGTCACTTTTTGTAATTTCGGGAGTTGTTATGTGATGTTGTTGGTTTCTATACTCGCGAAACCCCGAACTCCAAAATCCTGAAGTGTTGGTCACATTTCATAATTTCGGGAGTTGTTGTGTGATGATGTTGGCTTCTGTACTCGTGAAATCCTGAACCCCGAAATCCCGAAATACCAGTCACTTTTCACAAATTTTGGAAGTTGTTGTGTGGATGTTTAGCTTTTGTACTCGCGAAATCCCGAACTCCAAAATCCTGAAATGTTGATCACTTTTCGCAATTTCGAGAGTTGTTGTGTGGATGTATGGCTTTTGTACTCGCGAAATCCCGAACCCTGAAATCCCAAAATGTTGGTCACTTGTCGCAATTTCGGGGGTTGTTGTATGTTGATGTTGGCTTCTATACTTGCGAAATCCCGAACCCCGAAACCTAGAAGTATGGGTTCCACCTTTCCTTTTTTTTTTTAGGAGGTTTGTATATGTTGATGTATGGACACTCAACTCGTGAAGTTTCGAGCCTTGAAAACCCAAAGTACAGGTCCCACCTTTCCTTTTCGCATTTCAGTGGTTTGGACATGTTGATGTTCGGGCTCTTGAACTCACAAGGTTTTGAACCCTGAAACCCTGATGTGTGGGTTCCACTTTCCTTTTCGTGATTTGGGAATTGTTGTGGTTTGATGTTTTGGCTTTTGAAGTTGTGGGATTCCGAACTCTGAAACCCCGAAGTACTGAGGCCACGGTCTTCCAGTTCTTTTTACACGTTTTTGGAAAACAACATGGCCCCTTTGTTTTGTGTGTTCGGCATTGGAAAATCGTTGAAACCCGTTTGATCACCGTCTTTCACAAAATTGTAGGAACAACGTAGGAGTTATTGGTTATATAAATAACTCTCTAACACGGTAAGGAATGGACTGGTAGAATTGATGGAGAATTTTCATCTGATACAGAGGTAGGATAAAAGATAACAGAAAATATTATGAGTCACTGTGTACATGGCATGACAAGTACATAAATTGTTGTATTGGAAGGTTTTAATCTAGTTAAACTAATGTTTAGGGTGATGATTTTTTTATTTCTGCTTGCCATGAACACATGCACGTTTAAGTATTCAAATTTTTCATAATGAGACTGTTGTTTAATGTCATTATGGACATAATTAAATCTTACCTTCTCTTATATTTTGAGCTTAAACGCAATGGAATTTCATCATAGAATTTTTTATTTTTTTTTATGGTGATTATGAGGTTCATTACAAATGGCTTGAAGATTCGTATCTAAAAAATCTTCATAATAAAGATAAATTTGTGATTGCTTTGTTTCTATCTAAATATCTAGGAAGTAAGCAGTACATGATTTTTTTATATCCTCCATGTGAAGAAATTGATGAACACTTGGACAATTGTCAGGAGGATGGGGCATTTCGGCCTTGGCTAATGGTTATGTCAGGTCCTCATAATATTGACAAGTTTTCCAAACTTACTTACACTCTTACATGTCATTATGACTCATATCATGACCATATTGCAGAATGGTTGGATGATTCATACATCAAGAAGTTTCAAAAGAATGGTAAGATCGTTCTTGTTTTGTTTTTAAAAGAATATATAAGAGGTAAGCATGACATATTTCTTTCGTATCTGCAAATACTACATTGTTTTATTCTGATTTTCGACTTTCTATGCCTTGCAGGATTGAAGATGCTCTTATCACTGTATTGGAAATATGATTTTACCTAGCGTTTTGATCTATTTAGTAGTTTAGAGTAGGTTTAGGAGTAGGTTTCCTTTAGTTTTCTTTCTTAATATGTTTTTGTGTAATAATGCAGTTATAAACACAAGTGGGTACACCAAGAGAACCATAATATGAATGTTGTCAGGGAAGTCCACTTTAAATTTTTTTTCTCTTTACTTTTTGTTGAACATTTCATTTCAAAAACGCAGTATCATCATGAAAATTTTAAATGGAAAGTAAAGAGACAAATAAATTTGAACTATTAATTCAACCCTGACCCAAGGTGCCATGAGTAGGACTGCACTCATTTTAATAAGGATTTTTCTATTTTCTTTTAGTCTCTTTTATTTTTAATAATAATGCTTGGTCAAAGTAGCATCTCATGCATCACTATCTTAAGAAAAGAACTTGCTTGTACATGATATTTTATATGATTTAGTTCTTCATTTATTTTACAGTAAGATGTTAGTGGATCCAAAAGCTCAAGTTTATCTTTGGCCAAAATCGTTTCCTGAAAAGTTTTATTTTGTAGTTTTTATTTTGTGTACTTCTGATTTTGAATCCCATTAATAAAATTTGATATGGTTTGTTTTGTGTTTCTTATTTTCTTTGATTGCTTTGAATGCATTTTTTTCTTATTTTTTTTTTTTGAATCAATATATTTCTGATAAAAAATCTATCGTTGAAGGAAACAATTATTTTAAAACTTGTGTTTTTCAAGCAAATTGAAATGTTTCAAAGAGGTCCTGATATTAAGATATAGATCAAATAGTTGATTTTTAAGTTAATTGTCACTTTCATTTTGTCGTCAAATTGTCTTTGCCAGAGTATTACACCAGAGATATGGTTTAAATCTTTGAGAATTATGATGATCTTTAAACTTTTTACGCCATCCATATTCTTAAGAAATCACTTTTAAGTGCTTCCCCATTCTTTAGATGATTTCTTAAAGGAAATCTAAAATCTCTAAACCATGATAAAACTTCCAGTTTTGAAAGAAAATAAATAACTTGATCAACTATTCACCTGTATTGCAATTAACCTCCAATATCACCCCTCTCTCTTTGTCATCAATAAATCTATAAGTGTATTACTATTTAAAAGTGGCATAAGAGGGTTGAAAGAACTTATGAGTGGGAAGTGTGTGTAAACCCATCGGGGTACTAAACAGGCTCGCTGGTAGCAGGTAAATGCACACATGACACCAAGACAACTTCGTCAGGGTACTAAACAGGCTTGCTAGTAACGAAGCAATGTTGGGTTGAGAGGTTGCAGGTATATGTTTTTAAATTGACTTTTATGAAAGTATACATCATGTGGATACAACTATTGGATGGGATTAAAGCATTTGAGTGGGTTAAATGGCATTTATGTCGAGGCTATGGACGCCTGCTGGAAGCAGTGGCTTTGTCAATGGTATTGAAGTTCTTTTATAAACATCGTGACTCTTTGATTAAGACATTATTTCAGTTTATAATCCCCTGTAAAAAAAAATTCTATTGTCTGGTTATAACATTGATCTTATCCTAATACCATATGATCTCAGAGTGAATTTATTTTAGGGAGCTTAAATTATTTTATCAGTCTTACTCTTTTCTTCCTAAGATGAAATCTTACTAGATCAGAGATAATTGTTTCACCCAGTAAGTCACATTTGTTGGGCCCCAACAACTCCTTACAAAATTTAGAGGGCCCCCATTAAAATCTTGATAATTATAATGAGCTACATAATCAACCTTTTCAATTAGTTCCATACTTTGGCTTGCTTTGAGACAAACTTAAGACATTCACTATAGTATGAAACATTCATTACAATAGTATATGTCAAAATTTAGAAACAAGCATAGAAATCTCAATTTAAATAAAAACGTTAATTTTTATCAACTCTTTACTTTCATTTAAATTATGATTATGTGTTCTTTTTTTTGCTCATTAACAAGTTTGACTATTTTGAATAATGGGTTAGATACTTCATCAAATAATATCTTGGTTGATTTCTTATTTTCATAAAATCATTTGGTGATATTAATTAATTAAATTATTCTTTTCATTTTGCATCTCGTTTCAAAATAAAAATAATAATTAAAAAAAAAAATTCATCTATGATTTGTTTGATTTTGTAAAAAAAACAAAATTAATATTTTTCTCTTCTCCATTAATTTGAAGCATCTAAAATTTTAAGATCATATTTGAAAGGAAACTATAAACAATGTTTGTTTAGAAATTATAGTTAGTTTAAATTCATTTTTGATTTTATTGTTCTAGATTTTGTTTTATTTACAATTTTTACGTTATTAATTTTTAGGTTATTAATTTGGGTTTCTTGTTTTTTTAAAGGTTTCTATTATCAAATATTTGATACGGATATGATCATGGCTTGGTTTTATTATCCAAATATGTTCAAGATGATTGATCCAAAAATAATATTGGATTGTTACAAATAATTTTATGAGCAACAACAGATAAAATTTGGAAAGGCGTCAAGATCAGACAGACGGTTTTGAAGGACTGATTGCAGCGAAACCGTGAGGAATTTGAAGAAACGGTTGAAAAATCATTTCCCAAATGGAGCCATTTTCCTTCCGCGTAGAATTTTTCCCAAAAAAATGCACGATTTGAAAGATATTGATGTCTCTTTACGAGACAAATTTCAAGTGGGGAAAATTATTAGTAACATCGAGACTGTTCACTCATTGAATAAATATATGAAAAAGTTCAGAGCCATGAGGCTAAAAGAATTGGAGAGGAGGATTTTTATCCTTTGTCTTTTGTATATTATTTATTTTGTAAACTTTTATTCTTTTCAAATGGTGTAACAGATGGATAGAATCTTTGAGAGAATGGACGAGTGTTTTCAAAAAATAATATGGAATTCCAGGTTGCTTAATGACTTTTCACCTGTGAGTAAAATGGTTTTATTTTCATTATAATATCTTCATATTATTTGAATAATTGATTATGCATTGATTTCAATTAGCTTTAGCCTATTTTATGAATACATAGCTAATTGTTATCATTTATATATTATTTTTTTCAATCTTTAAGAGTCTATTATCCAAAAGAAAAAATCTTCCAGGACTAAAGTATGGGCATGTGATTCTGAGAAAGAATATGGGAAATAAATTCATCTTTGGCATATTCCATTCCGTTCTTTCATTACTGTTGTATTATGAGAATATTATTATGGTTGATTTTAGCTTTAGTTTGTCATCATATGATGTTTTCATACTGTTAAATGTTATATGTTGTCCATTATTTCTTATTCCATTTTTTTATGTATGATTGATCTATCATTTGATCATTTTTTAATTTATTCTTAATGTTAAGTGTTGGATAAAATCAATATTCAGATTTGAGTTTTCTCTCATTCTTAAATATTGATCATCTTAAGATCACAAGATTTTTTAATTAGATGTTTTTTTGTTGTTATGAATTTACTCCAATATCAGATACTTCTTTGAATGTATTCTGGAAGTGTTAGTATTGTTTTGTTATAGGTTTCCCTTAAAAATAGTAGAGGCATGAGATCATACAACACAGGAAGATAAACTTAGTTGATTGGTCAGTTAAAGGTTAGTAGATTGTAACATCCCGCTCTGGCGCGCTAAGAAAACTTATTCTTTGAGGACACTTGCTCGCAAGTGATCCAGATTACTATGCTATTAAAACATTTGATTTTGATTATGAGGTGTTATGGGTTGATGACATGTTGTTTTACTACAATGAGATAGACAGGTGTGTTGGTTGTGGAGGTTAATTATCTTCCTGATTCAAAGGTCCTTGCTTTCAGTCATGCTTATACCCCACTCTATTTATCCCTCTCTCTCTCTCTCAATTTATCTAGGGTTAGAGGTTCGTCAAGGTATTTTCGAAGATAGAAAATCCGATCACGGAATTGCAGTAAAAAAACAAGAAGTTTGTTTGGACAAAGAAATGCACGGAATCATTTCGGAGGCTCAAGTAGTTGTTGAAAACAACACCGATACTAAAGGTCCCGGACATGGATGCGAACTTATCGATATGCATAGAGGCATCCAAGGAAGGCTTAGGCAGAGACTTGATGCAAGACAAACAAGTGATCGCTTACATTTCGAGGAAATTGAGAGGGCATGAGGAGAACTACGCGACGCATGATTTGGAGTTGTTATTCATCATATATGCCTTGAACATTTGGAGACACTACCTTATTGGACAAAAAAAATTGAACTAAATATTGACCACTATGGACTACAACACATCTTTACGCAAAACGACCAGAACGCGCGACAACGACATTGGTCATAATTGCTTAGCGAGTACAACTTCGAGATTACTTACATAAAACAAATAGTGAACCGAGTAGCAGATGCTTGAGTCGGAGACCACGCATATTTTCGGTGCTACCTCTTCCAATGAATTTGCATGAAAAAATTCTAACTTTACGTCATGACGATGACTGGTACAAAGAGGTCGAGGGTTTTATCGAACAAAACACAATGATGGCACCACGATTTGAAGGATTTTCTTTTGATAGCGATGGTTTATTGAGGTTTAAAAATTGGATCTCGTACTGTTGAACGACGAGTTGAGGATGTTGATCCTGAGCGAGGCTCATAGAGAAGTTTACAACGCTCACCCGGGAGTCATGAAGATGAGGGCGGACCTTAAACCCTTATTCTTCTGGAAGGGAATGAAGGCAGACATAGTCAACTATGTGGCCATATGTATAGAATGTTAATAGGTAAAGGCTGAACATAGACACCCAACATGATTACTACAACCACACACTATTCCAGAATCGAAATGGGAGGTTATTTTGATGGATTTTATTGTTGGATTGCCACTGATGGCAAGGAGACATGACTTGATTTTCAGAGTAGTAGACACTCTGACAAAGAGTGCTCACTTTATTCCCGTGCGTATGACATACCAGGCACCTGACATAGCTAGAGTTTTCATCAGTGAGATTGTGAGGCTGCATGGCTTTCCTAAGAGGATTATATCTGATAGAGGATCGATGTTTACTAGACGATTTTGAACGAGTTTCCAATAGGCCTTGGGAACCCAACTTAAATTTAGTACCGCGTATCACCCAGAGACTGACGGGCAGACCGAACGAATGAACCAGACCTTGGAGGACATGTTGCGCATGTACGTGATGGACCAACACAAGCGTTGGGAAGAATTCTTGCCACTAGTGGAGTTTGCTCACAACAATAGTTACCAGAGCACCATTAAGATGGTTCTTTTCGAGTTTCTTTATGGGCAACTGTGTCAGACGCCTTTGAGTTGGGATTGGCTCAAGGATAGCGTCCTGAAGGGACCAGAAGGGGCGCTCACGACTGAGCCGATCTGCATCTTGGATCATCGCATTCGAAAGCTACGGTGTCAAACAATAGAGTAGGTCAAGGTCCAGTGGGATAGCTATAGTCCACACTCGGTGACCTGGGAGGATGCATATGATATGCGCCAACAGTTTCCATTTTTTTGTTTGATAGATAGGCTTATAATACTGTGATACACCTTATTTTAGCACTTATACTGAGAAACTTCGGGATGAATTTTAGACCAAGAGGGGGTGTATGTAACATTCCGCTCTGGCGTGTTGAGAAAACTTATTCTTTGAGGACACTTGCTCACAAGTGATCCAGATTATTATGCTATTAAAACATTTGATTTTGATTATGAGCCATTATGGGTTGATGACATGTTGTTTTACAACATTGACATAGACAGGTGCTATTGACTTGGTTTACTGAGTGTGCAAGATTTTGGGACCTCGAGGATGTAGAGGCATCGATGGAACCCCTTGGACTTTGGTTCGAGTCGGAGAGTTTACCATTGGGGTTTGATTGTTTTACTGTGGTTTTAGTGCTTCTGATTAGATGAGGTGATGTGGATGTATTCTGACATGATTTGTTGATGATGCAGGCTAACGATAGCTTGTCGAACGGACTCACATGTGGAGTAAAGGGGTCACTCACAACTACCATAGATGTTGAGGGAGAGGTGTGGACAACAGCCTTGCCACAACCTTCAAGCATTCCCACCCTGGCTCGAACTGTAGGTTAACGTTTACCTAGTTCGAGAGGACCCATGATACCATGAGGGAAGACTGCAACAGTCGCTCATGATGATTCTAAGGGGCACGCAATAAGGCAGGGCCCTTATTCCTTAGAGGCCCTTAGTCTCCCACAAGTTCACCTGGCAGAGTGTTGACTCCAGGGGTTATTGATGTCTACCAAGTCGATCAAGAGGTGAGTGGCACCCTTGGAGCACGTGGTGCATCCTGAAGGGCACATCGCGCAAGAAAAATGTAGAGTGACGAGTGGAACCCTTGGAGCCTGTAGTGCGTCCTGAAGGTCACATCGCGCAAGGGAACATATGAGGCGAGTGGCACCCTTGGAGCACCTAGTGCGTCCTGAATGGCACGTTGCATTGTTGATGATTGAGGAAAGAACCTAGATGGCCTTAGGACGAATACCGTGTTAAGAAATTTTTAAAACACCTTCCCTAATTAAATGTCACCGTGTACGAAAATTTAAGGTTTAAGTCTAAACTATGCTGGTGGTAAAATTTTGTCTCTCTATAAAAAAAAATAACAATAATAATAATAAAAATAAAAACCACCTAAATAATAATTATGAACTTAGTGGCCCCCGAAGGGAAGCTCAATTGGCAAGTGTCGTGAAAATGAAGTTCCATGAGGTTTTGAGTTCAACTCCCCCCGACTTACCTTGTGTGTCACGTAAGGGGCACGGTGGGCACACCTGGAGGCTATAGTGGTAGCGGTTGGATAACGCAGCCACGTGTAACGTGAGCACGTGCCCAACTAGTTGTTGATTCCTCTAGACATAATATATATATATATATATATATATATAATGAACTTAGTTAAATCTTGTAACACGAAGGGAATAATAAATTTAATTTATTCAAAAAAATAATAATAAATTTGTTGGAATAAAATTTTTAAAAAAAGGGGGAATTAATGGTTTTGTTACTTGATAATTTTAAAATATTAATTAAATGAGAAAAGAGGGAAATGGTTAATTTCCACACCTTCCTTTATGAGTTCTAATTAAAAAGGGGAAAGAGGGAAAATCTAAAAATTTAGGAAACTAGGAAAAGAGGTAAACATAAAAAAGGAAAAAGGGGAAACATAGGGGAAAAGAGGAAATTCAAACTTAGAAAAGGTATCTACCATTTAAGAGCTTTCTAATTTAAATTGAACAAGAAATTTAATAAAAAAAAAAATTATTAAAATCTGTAAGAGATTTGGGGACACCTAAGGGTGATTCTAGGAGAAACTCTAGGTGGGTGAGGGAAATAAAGATAATTAATTAATTAAAGAAGTTAACTTATGAGGAAAGAAGGGGATGGATGACACTTGTACGGGGAGGAATTTTTAGGAAATTAATTATAAAAAATTAACTAAAAGAGAATTTTTGGAAAGTAAGGAACCACAAAACTCTATATAATGAAGGGAGGTAATTGAGGTTAGGGGGTGTTCTATTTGCATAATGTTACACTGCAAAAATATCTACTTGACTGATTTACTTGTGGGAGTTGGGATAACCAGCTTGGACAGGATTGGTAGCTCGGCCTTGCGAGGCAAGCTGGGAGCTAGTCATAATCTTTGGGTAGTGTGTGTGGCCACTTTGCGGCTCGGAGGGCTAAGGGGGAAGAAGATTACCCCTAGCATTAGCTGGGAGGTATCGGTGAAGTCTCAACGGTCGACGAGCGGGAGTTGCACAGAGCCAACAGTTGTCACTCAGAGCGGGCAAACAGGCAACGATACTCTCTTTTCGTTTGTTTAGTATATGGTGTAGGTTTTATGCTTGGATCTACATGTTGATTAGGTAAGTAGACTGAATGTTTAGATTGATGACTAAACTTTTCTTAGCTCATCTCGACGATTGTTGACTCCCATGGCCTTCATATTCTGGCATGTCTTGACCGCCTAGCTATGTTGTTTGTTACCTTCTTGGTTGTTTCACCTTCATCCCTAGCTCACCAGTCTTCGCTTGAGAAGTCGGCCAGGAGCCTGATCTACATTCGTTTCCTTAGAGTTAAAAGACCTATGGATCTCAATGCCCTACTTTTTTGTGTGAGGATGGTGACCGAAGGACGTCCCTGTCATTCATCTACCTCTGTTGTTTGATTCTTGGCTAATTGATTGGTCCTTGCACCTTTTTTTGGGTTTAGAATTTCTGCCATATTCATTTCTATCCCCTAAATTTTGAATCTAAGTCTCAATATAATCCTGGACAGTTTAGCTCGGCATTTAAGGCACTCCATGGAAATAATACTCTTTGTGTTCTATAAACATGAATGTGTTTGATCTCTGCATTGTGTTTGTGCTCTACATTTTATAACCCTCTGTGTTTTTGGTTTATTTTCTCTGGGCTTTGTCTCGGCGGTTTTATTGAGGAACTTTCGTTCTTGGTTGGGTAATTTTGACTGAGATTTAATGTGATTGGTTGCGGTGTAACTTATTGACTACATTTTCTTTGATATAGTGACTACCATTATATGTATAGGAACTGTAATGTTAAATTTTAGGGGGGCATTTTCCTAGTGTCTATATAGCAAATGCCATGATTTATCTCGACGCTCTCATTTATTAACCTAAACAATTATTATATTTCAACTGCAAATTCTTTTAACTAGACAACATTGGTACTTTTAAACTCACCGAAATAATAGTTAAATTATAGTAGTTGAACTACATTCGATTGATAGTGATAGCATGCAACGATCTAGCGACAACGATGGTGTCTGGCGGGAGATTTTTTTATGGAAGGCTACAATACTCAGCTTTGGGGATTGGAACCTAGGAATTGATAATAAAACTCAATGCCTCTCTTCTGTTAAAACTCAACCATTGTGAACCATTGTCAACGATTCTCTACGGGGTTAGATACTGTGATTTTCCTCTTGAAGAAGACTATCTTGCACTTAAGAATTTATGTTTTAATTACCTTGTTCCTGGAAAATTCGCCCCTCTCTGGACTACATTTCTTTTAATGTTTGGGCAACTTTCCTTTCCCTTGTTGAAGCATGGGTTATTCTTTAAAAATTATTGCATTTATACATGTGAATGCCCACAAATTGATGCTAAACAACTTGACTGAAAAAGTTGTTGCACGCCCTTGAATAGTTGTTAAAACGGATGAATCTGTCCCTACCTCAATGACCATGATTTGCCCTTCATTTTGTAACTGAATTCATGTCTGGTGTGTCTCTCGCAATTCACCCAAAACTTAGGAAGTCGACTCGCATTTTTAATGGCTGGGCGACTTTCCATTTACCTCTGTGTCTTCCCACTCCCTCATGAGCTACCCTGTTCATTGTTGAACCCCTATGCCAGTCGCTTCCTTACTTTTTCTTGGCAGCAAGTAGTGCCTGTAATTTGTATGCGTATTCACTGGCGCAATCCATGGCAGATATTGGGCGACTGTGGTGTAACTGCCCTTTTTACTGCTGCATTTTTAATTTACCCTTGCCAGCGGATTTGGAGGCTGCGTGGACAACTAGGTTGGATATTAAGTTATCGCCGTCGATTGCAAGTTGACCCCTGTAAAATCATTCCCGCTACCTAAGTTTTTTTTATACTCTAATGATTTATGTACTCTTAGAAGTTATCTAAGGTTCAGTTCCCAAATTGGATTTGAATTTAGACTCTTTGTATTGTTGTTTTATTCTGTTGACAGTTATGGAGTTATTTTAATTATTTATTAACACACTTTGTATGGTTGTTTGTATTTTAATTCACATATTAATTAGCAAGGTGTTAGTATTTCTTTTATTCTTGATCTTACTCAATCTAACTTCTACTATGATATCTATGATCCCTTACTAATAATATCCTTGCCATTCCTGCTAGTAGTAGTTGCGTAGCTTTGTAGATTGGGAACTCAACATACTTAATGTGATATCACTATCTAAGACATGCATATAATTCTTTTAAGGTAGTTAGGGTAATTTAAATATAATTACATGGTTGAGATGAAACCCCTTTAATGATGACCCTTTTTCCAACAATCACCTAATGAATCAATCAAACTTGATTTGGTAATGTGAATAATAACCTTAGATCAAGTCCTTGTGTAGTCAAAGTTTAAGGGATATATCATCTTCACACATGTTGATTATTTAGGGCTCGTCATTTAGGACAACTTTGTCATTTAGATATAGAAGAAATGTATGATCGCTTTTTAAAGGATGAGTAGTGCACTTACTTTAATAGACGCGTACCGTGTAGGCAAGCATGTCGTTTGTTGAGTTATGTTTAGTTCACCCTTGATAACGTTTAGGTCCTTGGTAACATTACAATAGTTTACCTTCACGCATAGACCTATTACTTAAACTTAGGGATTCTTGGATGTCATCAAGTCTTTTTGAATGCACATCTGTGAGCGTTGTATTCTTGCATCTTGACAACCCATTGCTTGGGGCATAGGCGTAGTATTCTTGTTAGTTATGTTGGCCCTTAGCACGTCAGATTTATCGGGAGACCCTTGTCCAGATAGGTTATGCTGCGCCAGGGTCATTGATGCGTCTATTACTTGGGCACGACATGATTTCTGATGAAGGAATCATGGCGCTCCCTATTGGATAGATGCGAACGAGAACTTGGATGGAGCGGTGCATTCTGTGTGAGTGTTGTCAAACGTTGCCAGTTGGTTGTGGCACTGGGTTGAATGCCTTCAAGCATTGGGTTTGAGTACCTAGAGGCCCTAGTCCTTGTTTTTCTATGCATTTTGCACCCCGTTTCCCTTATTCCTGTGTGTGGAGTCTTATTTGTTGTTTCCTATTCTACGAGCGTGGTGCTCATCATCATTTGTGTTGTCTAGCTATAGTCGTTGTTCTCCTATTTCAAAAAAAAAATTACACTTTTGCCTCGTTGGTAGTCGTAACGATTGGGGTCGTTACATAGATGCAGTCTTTTCTTTTATTTATAATTGTTTATGAATGAAACAATGATTAGATTAATTATCTTTGACTGTTTTTGTGTCACTGTTTCAAACATATTCATTTAGTATTTATTTGTTTAATATCTTAAAAAACAAACAAAAAGAAGTGTTGTTCATATTTGATTCAGAAACCTTATCAAACAATCATTTTTGCAATATTTCATGCAAACCTTGTACCCTGTATATATATTGTTTATATTCACATTTCTTTTTAATAAACATAAGTCAATACTATATCATTTGTTATAATCATAGATTTTATATTAGTTTCATTTCTTTTATTATTTTTATGACTTTAGTTGGCCAATGGATCCATTAAACCCGTTAGAATAGGTTACACCAAATGGCTTGGGTTATTTAGACAACCCCGAACCAGACTCGTTCTTCCAGTTGATGGAAAGTCATTTTCTCTTGTCAACAAAATGGGGATATCAGATATCACATAATCTACAACACTACTACCTAGCCCATGAATACAAGTCATCTGGTTGGATTTTGGCCACTTCATTACTTCATTGAAAATGATTAGGTCTTGAGAGTTGCAGAGCTTGACCACGAGCATTTTCTTGAAGAGGATGACTTAAGGTCAAAGAGGAAGGATGAACTCCAACAACCACATAATTCCACGAAGAAGGGACATTAGAGAGGCGTAAGGCAAAGACCGTGGGGAAAATGGGTCGTAGAGATTTGAAATACAAAGAAGGAAACTCGAGTATGACTAGCAAATTTTGATACTATGGAAGATGGAGCAAGAGCATAGGATGATGTTTCTTTAAAGTTTCGAGGGGCAAGGGCCAATTTGAATTTCCAAGAAAGAGTCAACCTCGAGGATGAGGATAATCTTGATATTAACAACTTGAAGGAGGAAAACACATTCAATTTGTACCTCAAAATTGGTTCATGATAAACCACTTTTATAAAGTGGGTCGCACAAATGGGTTCATGATCAATAAAGTATATCTACTTGCTTGACATTATCAATTGTGTCTCTGAAAAGGGATTTGTTTTGGGCTGCGCCATATCCATAAAAACTGTATATAACATGTGAACAAAAACTTTTATATATACAACTATGAATTAGACCCGATATCAGCAATTTTAATGATGGCTTTCAATACTGGTTTACAATATCGAATATGTTTTCCAATACAGTTCAGACTGAAGAATAACAATATCGAATATGGTTTCCAATACATTTTAGAATGAAGAATAATGTGAGGTTTTTAAGTGTAAGCTAGGATCCAAATGAAGAAGTGTAATCTTAGGGTTTAATAAGGTTTCAAAAAATAAAAAATGCCAGGGAAGCAAATGCTTCATTGCATGGATGAGGGCCGACCATTAAAGAGAGGCGTGAACCAACATGCATCCATATAAAATCATAAAACCTAAATCTATCATCACTAAACCTAAATCATATGAAATATAAAACTCATGAAATAAAACCGTAAAACCTAAATCCCTCATCGGTAAACCTAAATCATATCAAATATAAAACTCATGAAGTAAAATCGTAAAACCAAAATCCCTCATCACTAAACCTAAATCATATGAAATATAAAACTCAGAACATAAAACAGTAAAACCTAAATTCTTCATAAGTTAACCTAAATCATATAAAAGATACAAATAATAAATGAGAGCATGCACGCATCTACTGGAGAATCACTTTTGATTCCTCTACCAAAATTTTGATATTTATGTTTGGTGTTTAATGTATATTACAATACATCAAATTTCAATGTAATTTATGTCTAGGGGAAATCAATTCCAAAAAAATTTCCTTGATTCTTTTCTCACTTAATTCTTTTCTCACTCAGTATTCTTTCCACTCCAATATGCTAATAATATTGATCATTGATTGTGCTTCAATGAATCAAATCGATCCACAACTATTTACAATAGCAATATCTCTAGATTGTGCTCCAATGACTTTAACCTGGTAGTTAATATTGTATATGTAAGTATATGATCACAAAAAGGCAGAGATAATATGAAATGCAAGTGAGTAATAACTTTAAATTGAACGCATCAATAATATGGCTGCAATTTTTTTTTAAAATTGAATGCACGCCAAATATGACCATAATTTTAAATTAAAAGAAGGCTAAACGTGGCATTAAGTCATGCCACGGTTCACATCCCTTAAAAACTAAGGCACAATACTAATATGATACGTGTAATTCGTGGTAGTGAGGTTGAGGTAATGTTTGTTAATAATCTAAACATCTCAAGAAAAAGAATAAAAAGATTGTGTAGACATTAATCCTTCTTAATTATGTAAAGCTGACAATTATATAGCTAGATAGTCATATTTTAAGATGATTAGTTAAATGTGAAAAGGTAAATAGGTTAACAGATATATTTATAAATGCGATATATTTATAAATGCAAGGAAGTTATGAGCATTAAATCTTATTCATTAATTTGGGAGGACTAAGAAGAATATGTAAGAATCTTCAATTGCTAGCCATAATATTAGGATTTAGAATTAAAAGATCATTAATTGTGTCCATTTCCAATAGATGTGCCTATCAAGATAGGCCAACTACATAGTTTAATATAAAATATTTTAATAGTGTATATTCTCATTTTCAAGAGATTAAGTATCAACATATACCAATTAGATAGTTTAATATAAAATATATTAATTATACCGATTAGATAGTTTAATATAAAATATATTAATTATATATATTTAGAGGAGGCGGCTTTATATTCACATCAAAATCATTAAGAGAGGATATTGTCACATCAAAATCATTAAGAGAGGATATTGTCACTTTGATGTTAGATTTTATATTAAACATTAAGAAAAATTAAATCCATCTCAATTAAAAATAGTATTAGCCATAGTATTAGCATTCACAGGCTATGGCGCCATGTATGTATTAGCCAAGATAATGACCAGGTTAGAGGCGTTCAATTTCGTCCAAGTTTCCACTGCCAACCACCTTACTTTAGTCATAAGATTTTATTGAAAATCAGTAAAACGATTCAAGACGGGCATGGACGGCTTGCCTGTCCAGACCTTTTCCCTCCCGTTCTGTGTCGTGGACAGGAACCTGTCGCCCGCGTTCGTTTAAACCTTCACCTATTCTTCGTTAATTTTAATTCTGCGATCCTCTTCCACAACTCATCTGATCAAACATAATGGTTTTCCTAAAAAAAATTCATTCTTTATCATAAGAAGGGTTGGTCATTCTATTATTCTTTTTATAAGACACTTCAAAAGAGAACTTGTTAATAGAAGTGGAAATGGTAGTTGTAAAATTATGATAGAGTTTTTCAATATTGTCCTTATAAGTTAAAATATTTAATTTACTATTTAAATCTTTTAAAAAAATGTCAACTTTACTTTTGTCAAAGCACAAATTCCTTTGATTATCAGAATTCTTTTCAATGGTGCTCCTATGCATGGAAAAGTTTAGAGTTAGGGTTAAAGGTTTATGATCAAAGTGAGGCTTATGGTCATTTAAAAGGTCAAAAGTTGTTATTTAATTCGAAACACGGATATAAAATATCACATAATCTACAACACTACTATCTAGCTCGTGAATACAAGCCATCTGGTTGGAGTTTCACCACTTCATTACTCCATTCCAAATTATTAGGTCTTGAAAGTTGAAAAGCTTGACCACCAACAATGTCTTAAAAAAGATGACTTAAGATAGAAGAGAAAAGTTGAGCTCCAACAACCACATAATTCCACGAAAAAGGGGCGTTACAGAGACATAAGGCAAAGACCATGGGAAAATGGGCCGCAAAGATTCGAAATCCAAAGAAGGAAACTCGAGTATGACTGGGAAATTTTGACACTATGGAAGATGGAGCGAGAGCATAGCACGACATTGCTTTAAAATTTCGAGGGGCAAGAGCCAAATTGAATTTCCAAGAAAGATTCAACCTTCGGGATGAGGATAATATTGATATTAACATCATGAGGGAGGAAAACACATTCAATTTGCACCCAAAAATGGGTTCATGATAAATCACTTTTATAAAGTGGGTCGCGCAAATAGGTTCATGATCAATAAAGGATATCTACTTGCTCGACATTATCAATTGTGGCTCCGAAAAGAGATTTGCTTTGGGTTGTGTCCAATCCATAAAAATTGTATATAACATGTGAACAATTTTTTTTATATATACAACTATGAATTAGACCCGATATCAATAATTTTAATGATGGCTTCCAATACTGGTTTACAATATCGAATATGGTTTCCAAAACAGTTTAGAATGAAGAATAACAAACTTAAGACATTCATTATAGTACGAAACATTCATTACAAGAGTATATGTCAAAATTTAGAAACGAGCATAGAAAACTCAATTTAATAAAAAACGTTAATTTTGATCAACTCTTTACTTTCGTTTAAATTATGATTATGTGTTCTTTCTTTTCCTTATTAGCAAGTTTGACTATTTTGAATAATGGGTTCAATACTTTATCAAATAATATCTTGGTTGATTTCTCATTTTCATAAAATCATTTGGTGATATTAATTAATTAAATTATTTTTTTCACTTTGCATCTCATTTTAAAATAAAAATAATAATTAAAAAAAAAAAAAATTATCTATGATTTGTTTGATTTTGTAAAAAAAAAAAAACTAATATTTTTCTCTTCTCCATTAACTTGAAGCATCTAGAATTTTAAGATCATATTTGAAAGGAAATTATAAACAATGTTTGTTTAGAAATTATAGTTAGTTTAAATTCATTTTTTATTTTATTGTTCTAGATTTTGTTTTATTCACAATTTTTACGTTATAAATTTTTAAGTTATTAATTTAGTTTTCTTTTTGTTTTATAGGTTTTTATTATCAAATATTTCATACGTATGTGATCATGGCTTGATTTTATTATCCAAATACATTCAAGATGATTGATTCAAAAATAATATTGGATTGCTACAAATAATTTTATGAGTACCAATAGATAAAATTTGTTAAGGCGTCAAGATCAGACAGATGATTTTGCAGGGATTGTAGCCAAACCGTGAGGAATTTGAAGAAACGGTTGAAAACTCATTTCCCAAATGGACCCATTTACCTTCCGCGCGTAAATTTTCCCAAACAAATGCACGATTTGAGAGATATTGATGTCTCTTTACGAGACAAATTTCAGGTGGCGAAAATTATTAGTGATGTCAAGACTGTTCACTCATTGCATAAATATATGAGAAAGTTAAGAGCCATGAGGCTAGAAGAATGGATTTTTATCCTTTCTCTTTTGTATATTATTTATTTTGTACACTTTTCTTCTTTTCAAATGGAGTAAAGGATGGTTGGAATCTTTGAGAGAATGGATGAGTGTTTTCAAATAAGAATATGGAATTCCAGGTTGCTTAATGACTTTTGTGTTGTGAGTAAAATGGTTTTATTTTTATTATAATATCTTCATATTCTTTGAATAATTGATTATGCATTGATTTAAATTAGCTTTAGTCTATTTTATCAATAGATGGTTAATTGTTATGATTTATATATTAATTTTTTCAATCTTTAAGAGTCTATTGTTGTTGTGAATTTACTCCAATATCAGATACTTCTTTGAATGTATTCTAGAAGTGTCAGTATTTTTTTGTTATAGGTTTCCCTTAATAATAGTACAGGGAGGAGATCATACAACACACGAAGATAAACTCAGTTGACTGGTCAGTTAAAGGTTAGTAGATACATTATTTTCTTTTATCTAGAATTGTTTATGAGTGAAACAATGATTACATTAATTAGCTTTGACTATTTTTGTGTCACTGTTTCAAACGTACCCATTTAGTATTTATTTGTTTAATATCTTTTAAAAAAAAATAAAAAGAAGTGTTGTTCATATTTGATTCCAAAACCTTATCAAACAATCATTTTCGCAAGATTTCATGCAAACCTTGTAACCTGTATATATATTGTTTATATTCACGTTTATTTTTAATAAACATAAGTCAGTAATATATCATTTGTTAGAATCATAGATTTTAGATTAGTTTCATTTCTTTTATTATTTTTAGGACTTTAGTTGGCCAATGAAGCCATTAAACCCGTCAGAATAGGTTACACCAAATGGCTTGGGTTATTTAGACAACATCGGACCAGACTCGTTCTTCCAGTTGACGGACGGTCATTTTCGCTCGTCAACAAAATAGTGATATCGGATATCACACAATCTACAACACTACTACCTAGCCCATGAATACAAATCATCTGGTTGGAGTTTGGCCACTTCATTACTCCATTGAAAATTATTAGGTCTTGAGAGTTGCAGAGCTTGACCCCGAGCATTGTCTTGAAGAGGATGACTTAAGGTCAAAGAGGAAGGATGAGCTCCAGCAACCACATAATTCCATGAAGAAGGGAGATTAGAGAGGCGTAAGGGAGAGAATGTGTGGAAAATCGGTCGTAGAGATTCAAAATCCAAAGAAGAAAACTCGAGTATGGCTGGGAAATTTTGACATTATGGAAGATTGAGCAAGAGAATAGGATGATGTTGCTTTAAAGTTTCTAGGGGCAAAGGCCAATTTGAATTTCCAAGAAAGAGTCAACCTCGGGGATGAGGATAATCTTGATATTAACATCATGAAGGAGGAAAACACATTCAATTTGTACCCAAAATTGGGTTCAAGATAAACCACTTTTATAAAGTGAGTCGCGCAAATGGGTTCATGATCAATAAAGGATATCTACTTGCTCGACATTATCAATTGTGGCTCCAAAAAGGGCTTTTTTTGGGGGTAAAAACTGTATATAACATGTGAACTAAATTTTTATATATACAACTATGAATTAGACCTGATATCAACATATTTAATGATGGCTTCCAATACTGGTTTAAAATATTGAATATGGTTTCCAATACAGTTCAGAATGAAGAATAGCAATATCGAATATGGTCTCCAATATAATTCAGAATGAAGAATAATGGGAGGTTTTTAAGTGTAAGCTAGGATCTGAATGAAGAAGTGTAATCTTAGGGTTTAATAAGGTTTCAAAAAATAAAAAAATGCCAGGGAAGAAAATGCTTCATTGCATGGATGAGGGTCGACCATTAAAGAGAGGCGTGAGCTAGGATGCATCGATATAAAATCATAAAACCTAAATCAATCATCACTAAACCTAAATCATATCAAATATACAACTCATGAAATAAACCCGTAAAGCCTAAATCCCTCATCAGTAAACCTAAATCATATCAAATATAAAACTCATGAAATAAAACCGTAAAACCTAAATCCCTCATCACTAAACCTAAATCATATCAAATATAAAACTCAGAATAAAAAACAATAAAACCTAAATTCCTCATAAGATAACCTAAATCATATCAAAGATACAAATAATAAATGAGAGGATACATGCATCTATTGGAGAATCACTTCGATTCCTCTAACAAAAATTTGATATTTATGTTTGACGTGTTTACTGTACATTACAATACATCAAATTTCAATGTAATTATGTTTAGGGAAAATCAATTCCAAAAAATTTACCTCCTAGTGCTTGATTCTTTTCTCACTTAATTCTTTGCTCACTTAGTATTCTTCCCACTCCAATATACTAATAATATTGATCATTGATTGTGCTTCAATGAATCAAATCGGTCAACAACCATTTACAATAGCAATATCTCTAGATTGTGTTGCAATGACTTTACCCTAGTTGTAAATATTGTATATGTAAGTATATGATCACAAAAAGACAGAGATAATATGAAATGCCAGTGAGTAATAACTTTAAATTGAAAGCATTAATAATATGGCACCAAAAACTTTTTTTAAATTGAATGCATGCCAAAGATGACCATAATTTTAAATTAAACGCAGACTAAATGTGGCATTAGGTCATGCCACGGTTCACATCCCTTAAAAAAATGCACAATACTAATATGATACGTAATGCGAGTGAGTAATAACTTTAAATTGAAAGCATTAATAATATGGCAGCAAAAACTTTTTTTTAAATTGAATGCACGCCAAAGATGACCACAATTTTAAATTAAACGCAGGCTAAACGTGGCATTAGGTCATGCCACGGTTCACATCCCTTAAAAACTAACGCACAATATTAATATGATACGTGCAATTCGTGGTAGTGAGGTTGAGGTAATGTTTGTTAATAATCTAAACGTGTCAAGAAAAAGAATAAAAAGGTTGTGTAGATATTAATCATTTTTAATTGTGTAAAGTTGGCAATTATATAGTTAGATAGTCATATATTAAGATGATTAGATAAATGTAAAAAAGTAAATAGGTTAACGATTGTATTTATAAATGCAAGGAAGTTATGAGCATTAAATCTCATTCATTGATTTGGGAGAGGATATTGTCACATTAGTTTGATGTTAGATTTTATTACGCCGAAAGGCATACACCTATTGATAATGGGCAGATTTAATAGGGATTTAGTGCTTAATAAATTTTCTATGGACAAGATTAAATATGGTTGGAATATTCTTAGTAGTCACAAAATAAATGGCCGTGATTTCAATCATTAACTTCCTAGCTATTATAAAGACATCAGTTTATGTGTTTACTTTTTTACATTTACCTAATCATATTTAAAAATTACTTTGATAGCTAACTGATT
>JZKD02S1205658.1:0-12528 GCA_000966675.3 Picea glauca
CGAATATCCAAAATAAATTGGCGAATAAATCCCCCCAAAAAATTTCTCTCATGCAAAGAATATAACACATACCCAACGATCTATATGGATTTTATCAATGGATTTCCCACTACCATTCACAAATGTGATTACAACATTGTTGTTGTTTTCCATTTAAAAAAAAATGGCCATTTTTATTCCTTTCACCAACACCATGGACACCTCTAAAGTTGATGAGTTATTCTTTCACAATATCTAGGAAAATTTTGGCCTACCTCTCATTATTATTTTATATTGGGGTTCTGTTTTCTCAAATATTTTTGGAAGTCTATTTAGAAGTTGTTTGGCTACCAATGTCACTACTCTAAATATTTCCATCCTCAAATCAAAGGCCAAAATGAAGTGGTGAATCATGCATTTGTCCATTCTATTTTATGCTCATTACAATGAAAATAAACATTGTGATACATCTTTTCATTTGATTCTACATAGTTACAACCAAACTACATATTCCTCAATAAGATATTTTCTTTTTGAAATTTGTTATGGATATCAAACTATCACCCCATATGAAATTATAGTCACTTTGTCTCCCACTATATCCTCCCATCAAGATAATGAAAAATAATAAGCCACCTCCTTCGCCTAGAATATTTCTATGATACACATGAAAGTTTAGATAACATTCCAATGTTCCATAGCAAAATACAAAGTGTTCCACAACTACCATTAACTTCCTTCACCATTGCAATTTGAAAATCTAATATAGTTGTATCTACATAAAAAAAAATATATATTTCAAAAAGTCAAAATCACCACAATCTATAGCCACTTCATTATGGACCTTATACCATTCTTTAGTAGATTAGCGAGAAGGATTTTACATTGGATCTTCCAACTCAGTTGGGCATCCAAAATGTTATCAATGTTAACCAATTGAAACTATATGAGCCATCCCGTTTGGAAAGGGATATCCAACTCTCCCATGTGAATAATATTTCTGACGTCTATCCTCCTTTAACACGAAATACTCTATTATATATGTTCTCTTGAGATACTTTTCACAAGATCGCTACTACATATTTAGGTCACCAAAGTAACCCTCTAGTAGCAACAAAATTGAGTTTTGAACAATCCTTGTATCAGGGATTCCGCCATTTGGTGAAGAAAGTGGGAAAACTTTCACATAAAAAGGGAGGAACTTTCACATATAGTTGTGGATAGAGTGCCACATAGGAAGGTGTGCCCAAAAGCTAAGACCGTGGTAGTGCACAACTCAAGAACAAATAACTATTAACCATTAATTAGTGGTGATCATTAATGTAAATATTTATTGTTGTCTAATACCAATTGTAAAATATTATTATTTCCTTTAGAAATCTAGTCATAATCTCTCACACACAAAATAAAAATAAAAAAAATCATAGCATAAAATCAAGTGTACAATTAGGCAATCTCTTGTCCTTGTCTAGCTATGTTCTTGTAAGCTTCATAAATATTTTGGAGAAATAAAAATTATATGTGAACACATTTTAATTGAAATAAAAATATAGATAATAGAAAAATCATAAAATTACATACATAGAGACATAAATATTTTTCATCATATGTAAGTTGCATTTTTCATTAAATTCAAACATTTGAAGGGACTTTTTATTCTTTCAGTTTAAAAGAAAAAAATGATTGATTTTAATTTTAAAAACTTTTGTTTTTTTGTATTTTATTTTTTATAAATTTAAACCACACATATATATAGCCTCGAGGGTTAGCTTAATCGATTGGTGTCATTGTTGCCAAGATGTTAACAATAATCCATTCCATTGTGGCAGGTCCCTAGTGCAATTACCATTAGATTAGACACACTAAATCTATGTCACCTACTAAAATGTGTACCATCGTTAGAATGGGGGAAGTGCCCAAAGGTTTTAAGAGGATTTCTTTCCAATATGAGGCCATAAAGGTGAATTCCTACTAGTTGGATCTAAAATCTCTCACACAATGCAACCCACAATGCTCAAATAGGAAGAATATCACTATAATTCCTCCAATCATGACAATCCATCTTCAACCATAGACACTCTCTCCTCTTAGGCTTGCATAACACTAATGAAAGAGTTCCCTTCTCTACAATGCAGTCTCATGTGCATGTTAGGATATTTAGACACTTAAGAGTTAGTTAAAATCAACTTGGTCTAATGTGTCTTTATATAAAGTGTGTTTCTTTAGTATACATCGTAATTATCTAATCCAATAGTCGTGATTATGTTGTAGACACACTACAACAAATCCATGTGATTAGATTCCTTTTTATCTCCCTTTTTTGCTTCCACTATCTGTTTTAATGTATTTTTCTCCACTTTTTTGCAAAAGTTAGCGTTATTTATCAAGATGGCGTTATTTTGGGCATTATTTGCACCGAGCAACACAAGTCAACACTAAATTAGGCACTATTAGTGCCTAATTTAGCGTTTGATTTATCTCCTACTTTAGCACCCAATTTTGCGCCCTATTTAGCACCCAAGTTAACACCAAGTGTAGCTTTCAGTTTAGATTCAAGTTTAGGTTCGAGTTTAGCTTCTAATTTAGATTCCTGGTTAGCATCCAACTTAGCTTCCTTTTTAGCTTCTAGTTTGGCTTCCTAATTGGCTTCCAATTTAACGCCTACTGTGCCTAAATAGTTAAGTTGTTGAGTTGTTGGGGGTTAAGTGGATAGGGCATTTGGGGATTAGGGTATTTAGGGATTTGGGGTCTAGGGATTAAGGGTTAAGGGATTAGGGGTTACAGTTTAAGGGATTAAGGGTCAAGGGATAAGGGATTTGGGGCTTAGGGGTTAGGTAGTTTAATGGATAATTTCTTAGGGATTATATCTGGTCAAGGGATTAATGACATCCATCGACCCCACACATAATCTTTGAGATTTTCCACGTCTCATTTTCATCATTCATCATTTCCATATGTAGAATATTTTTCGGAACTCTCTTGAAATGTCATGGAACTTCTAACACACCCATCACAAATGTCTTCCACCGACCCCACACAGTGAGCAGTGAATGGGGCCAACGTTGAAATTTATTCAATATTTGCCTATATGCATCAAAATTTGACATGGTTAGACTAGACACATGCCTTTATGGTATGGGAGGGTTTCATGACTCAAGGATGTTTGATGTCCCCACATAATCTTTGAGATCATCCATGTTTGCATCAACATTCATAATGGACGTCTCATTGTCATCATTTTTCATTTCCATCTGTATAATGTTTCTTGGAACTCTCTTCAAATGTCATGGAACTTCCAATACACCCATCACAAATTTCATCCACCGACCTTGCATAGTGAGCAGTGAATGGGGAAAACGTTGAAATTTCTTCAATATGTGCATGTATGCATCAAAATTTGACATGGCTAGACTAGACACATGCCTTGATGGTATGGGAGGGTTTCAAGACTCAAGGATGTCTGATGTCCCCACATAATCTTTGAGATCATCCACGTTTGCATCAACGCTCATCATGCACGTCTCATTGTCATCATTTTTCATTACCTTCTATAGAATCTTTATTGGAACTCTCTTGAAATGTCACGGAACTTCCAATACACCCATCACAAATGTCTTCCATTGATCTCACACAATGAGCAGTGAATGGGGCCATTGTTGAAATTTATTCAATCTATGCATGTATGCGTCCAAATTTGACATGGTTAGACTAGACAGATGCCTTGACGATATGGGGTGGTTTCAAGACTTAAGGATGTCTGATGTCCCCACATAATCTTTGATATTTTCCATGTTTTCTTCAACGTTAATAATGGACGTCTCATTGTCATCATTCGTAATTTCCATCTATAGAATCTTTTTCAAAACTCTCTTGAAATGTCATCGCACTTCCAATACACCCATCAAAAATGTCATCCTACACCAACCCCACACAATGAGTAGTGAATGGGGGAAACATTGAAATTTCTTCAAAATGTTCCTATATGCGTTGAAATTTGACATGGTTAGACTAGACACATGCCTTGATGGTATAGGAGGGTTTCAAGACTCGAGGATGTATGATGTCCCCACATAATCTTTGAGATAGTCAATGTTTTGTATCAATGTTCATCATGCACTTCTCATTGTCATCATTCGTCATTTCCATCTATAGAATCTTTTTCGGAACTCTCTTGAAATGTCATGGAATTTCCAATACACCCATCAAAAATGTCATCCACCAACCCCGCACACTGAGTAGTGAATGGGGCCAATGTTGAAATTTCTTCAAATTGTGCCTGTATGCGTTGAAATTTGATGTAGTTAGACTAGACACATGCCTTGATGTTATGGGAGGGTTTCAAGACTCAAGGATGTCTGATGTCCCCACATAATCTTTGAGATTGTCCATGTTTGTATCAACGTTCATCATGGATGTATCATTTTCATCATTCACCATTTCTATTTGTATAATATTTGTTGAAAATATCTTGAAATGTTATGGTACTTCCAATACACCCATCGCAAATGTCATCCACCAACCTCACATAGTGAGCAGTGAATGGGGCCAACGTTGAAATTTCTTCAAACTATGCATGTATGCATCGAAATTTGATGTGGTTAGACTAGACACGTGCCTTGACGGTATGGGAGGGTTTTAAGACTCAAGGATGTTTGATGTACCCACATAATATTTGAGATTTTCTAGTACATTTGCATCAATGTTCATCATTGACATATCATTTTCATCATTCGTCATTGCCATTTGTAGAATCTTTGTCAGAACTCTCTTGAAATGTCATGGAACTTCCAATACACCCATTAAAAATGTCTTCCACTGACCTCGCACAGTGAGCAATAAATGGGGCCAACGTTGAAATTTCTTCAATTTGTGCCTGTATGCGTCAAAATTTGAGATGGTTAGACTAGTCACATGCCTTGAAGGTATGGGAGGGCTTCAAGACTCAAGTATGTATGATGTCCCCACATAACCTTTGAGATCATCCACGTTTGCATCAATGTTCATCATGCACATCGATATCATTGCATAATTCATCATTCCATTCTCTAATCCCTCTCTCTCATTTTGTTGGTCATCATTTTTTTTCTTAGTATCAACTACTGCATCGTCAAATACATGCCTTAATCTTGGATCATATTGTATGACAAATATCCATTTCGGGGCCAAAATATCTTTATAGAAAAATACCTGAACATGAATGATATACATATATCAGACGTATGTTATAACAATTTTATTGATTAATAAACACATATATGTTATCGCAATAAACTATGAATTAATAGATTAATGATCACTATCGCTTCTTATTTGAGTTAAAGAAATACCTTCTCTCAATGAATTGGTAGAACATAAGGCTCCTTACCCTCCGATAGGAACCTCCAGGAATCTATAGAAAGCAATCCACTATGGGTATCATGTCTTCGTGTCCTCTCAAATGTTTCATACCATATACACTTAAAAATACAACATTTAAAAGAGTAGTAATCCAACTCAATAATTTCTTGGCTTTTTCCAACATATTGTAGATTCCCTTCAACAATATTCTTATCTTTTGAGCTTGCTCGACTGGATTTCTTGAAATCAACTATTATGCCACAATCAAAGGATCGTCTCTTTACATCTACACTTTCTACACGATAATCTCGTCCATATGCCCACATTGCATAATATTTCCTTGCCTGTGAAAGACCATTTATTTTAGTGAAAATAAATATAATGATGAATATTAAAATATTTAATAGTGTCAAAACTGTAAGGAAACAACATTTTGTAAAATTCCAACTGTACCTTTCTTTCAAATCCTCTACACATGTTGATTTCATCTTCTGTTACGTTTGAATCTATACCTGCGTATTCTATTTGATTTTGAATTTTTTTAGTAACCCATTCTAGTGTGCAATCTTTGCCCCATTCTCTAAGAAGATCAGTGGGAAGTGGAGTATTCCTTAGGTTGGATATATTAAACCATCTCCTTGCTTCTAAAAATTCTTCTCTCTTTTTATCATACAAATCAATCCATTTTTTCATAAAGTCCATGTGGTATAGAGTGAAATTGTTGAGTATAGCACTTTCGTCTACACCTATTACACGTCAACATGTTTATTTCAAATTCCAAATGTTATGTTGTTAACTTGACAAATAAATTACAGAGAAAAATAATGATTGCAAGAAAAACAACCACAATGATCATGAATTTACTTACTAAATTCTACTTGAACACCATTAGATTGTGGTTTTTCTCCATCAATAATATCTGATGCTCATTCTTCATCCCAAAAGCNCGAATATCCAAAATAAATTGGCGAATAAATCCCCCCAAAAAATTTCTCTCATGCAAAGAATATAACACATACCCAACGATCTATATGGATTTTATCAATGGATTTCCCACTACCATTCACAAATGTGATTACAACATTGTTGTTGTTTTCCATTTAAAAAAAAATGGCCATTTTTATTCCTTTCACCAACACCATGGACACCTCTAAAGTTGATGAGTTATTCTTTCACAATATCTAGGAAAATTTTGGCCTACCTCTCATTATTATTTTATATTGGGGTTCTGTTTTCTCAAATATTTTTGGAAGTCTATTTAGAAGTTGTTTGGCTACCAATGTCACTACTCTAAATATTTCCATCCTCAAATCAAAGGCCAAAATGAAGTGGTGAATCATGCATTTGTCCATTCTATTTTATGCTCATTACAATGAAAATAAACATTGTGATACATCTTTTCATTTGATTCTACATAGTTACAACCAAACTACATATTCCTCAATAAGATATTTTCTTTTTGAAATTTGTTATGGATATCAAACTATCACCCCATATGAAATTATAGTCACTTTGTCTCCCACTATATCCTCCCATCAAGATAATGAAAAATAATAAGCCACCTCCTTCGCCTAGAATATTTCTATGATACACATGAAAGTTTAGATAACATTCCAATGTTCCATAGCAAAATACAAAGTGTTCCACAACTACCATTAACTTCCTTCACCATTGCAATTTGAAAATCTAATATAGTTGTATCTACATAAAAAAAAATATATATTTCAAAAAGTCAAAATCACCACAATCTATAGCCACTTCATTATGGACCTTATACCATTCTTTAGTAGATTAGCGAGAAGGATTTTACATTGGATCTTCCAACTCAGTTGGGCATCCAAAATGTTATCAATGTTAACCAATTGAAACTATATGAGCCATCCCGTTTGGAAAGGGATATCCAACTCTCCCATCTGGTGAATAATATTTCTGACGTCTATCCTCCTTTAACACGAAATACTCTATTATATATGTTCTCTTGAGATACTTTTCACAAGATCGCTACTACATATTTAGGTCACCAAAGTAACCYTCTAGTAGCAACAAAATTGAGTTTTGAACAATCCTTGTATCAGGGATTCCGCCATTTGGTGAAGAAAGTGGGAAAACTTTCACATAAAAAGGGAGGAACTTTCACATATAGTTGTGGATAGAGTGCCACATAGGAAGGTGTGCCCAAAAGCTAAGACCGTGGTAGTGCACAACTCAAGAACAAATAACTATTAACCATTAATTAGTGGTGATCATTAATGTAAATATTTATTGTTGTCTAATACCAATTGTAAAATATTATTATTTCCTTTAGAAATCTAGTCATAATCTCTCACACACAAAATAAAAATAAAAAAAATCATAGCATAAAATCAAGTGTACAATTAGGCAATCTCTTGTCCTTGTCTAGCTATGTTCTTGTAAGCTTCATAAATATTTTGGAGAAATAAAAATTATATGTGAACACATTTTAATTGAAATAAAAATATAGATAATAGAAAAATCATAAAATTACATACATAGAGACATAAATATTTTTCATCATATGTAAGTTGCATTTTTCATTAAATTCAAACATTTGAAGGGACTTTTTATTCTTTCAGTTTAAAAGAAAAAAATGATTGATTTTAATTTTAAAAACTTTTGTTTTTTTGTATTTTATTTTTTATAAATTTAAACCACACATATATATAGCCTCGAGGGTTAGCTTAATCGATTGGTGTCATTGTTGCCAAGATGTTAACAATAATCCATTCCATTGTGGCAGGTCCCTAGTGCAATTACCATTAGATTAGACACACTAAATCTATGTCACCTACTAAAATGTGTACCATCGTTAGAATGGGGGAAGTGCCCAAAGGTTTTAAGAGGATTTCTTTCCAATATGAGGCCATAAAGGTGAATTCCTACTAGTTGGATCTAAAATCTCTCACACAATGCAACCCACAATGCTCAAATAGGAAGAATATCACTATAATTCCTCCAATCATGACAATCCATCTTCAACCATAGACACTCTCTCCTCTTAGGCTTGCATAACACTAATGAAAGAGTTCCCTTCTCTACAATGCAGTCTCATGTGCATGTTAGGATATTTAGACACTTAAGAGTTAGTTAAAATCAACTTGGTCTAATGTGTCTTTATATAAAGTGTGTTTCTTTAGTATACATCGTAATTATCTAATCCAATAGTCGTGATTATGTTGTAGACACACTACAACAAATCCATGTGATTAGATTCCTTTTTATCTCCCTTTTTTGCTTCCACTATCTGTTTTAATGTATTTTTCTCCACTTTTTTGCAAAAGTTAGCGTTATTTATCAAGATGGCGTTATTTTGGGCATTATTTGCACCGAGCAACACAAGTCAACACTAAATTAGGCACTATTAGTGCCTAATTTAGCGTTTGATTTATCTCCTACTTTAGCACCCAATTTTGCGCCCTATTTAGCACCCAAGTTAACACCAAGTGTAGCTTTCAGTTTAGATTCAAGTTTAGGTTCGAGTTTAGCTTCTAATTTAGATTCCTGGTTAGCATCCAACTTAGCTTCCTTTTTAGCTTCTAGTTTGGCTTCCTAATTGGCTTCCAATTTAACGCCTACTGTGCCTAAATAGTTAAGTTGTTGAGTTGTTGGGGGTTAAGTGGATAGGGCATTTGGGGATTAGGGTATTTAGGGATTTGGGGTCTAGGGATTAAGGGTTAAGGGATTAGGGGTTACAGTTTAAGGGATTAAGGGTCAAGGGATAAGGGATTTGGGGCTTAGGGGTTAGGTAGTTTAATGGATAATTTCTTAGGGATTATATCTGGTCAAGGGATTAATGACATCCATCGACCCCACACATAATCTTTGAGATTTTCCACGTCTCATTTTCATCATTCATCATTTCCATATGTAGAATATTTTTCGGAACTCTCTTGAAATGTCATGGAACTTCTAACACACCCATCACAAATGTCTTCCACCGACCCCACACAGTGAGCAGTGAATGGGGCCAACGTTGAAATTTATTCAATATTTGCCTATATGCATCAAAATTTGACATGGTTAGACTAGACACATGCCTTTATGGTATGGGAGGGTTTCATGACTCAAGGATGTTTGATGTCCCCACATAATCTTTGAGATCATCCATGTTTGCATCAACATTCATAATGGACGTCTCATTGTCATCATTTTTCATTTCCATCTGTATAATGTTTCTTGGAACTCTCTTCAAATGTCATGGAACTTCCAATACACCCATCACAAATTTCATCCACCGACCTTGCATAGTGAGCAGTGAATGGGGAAAACGTTGAAATTTCTTCAATATGTGCATGTATGCATCAAAATTTGACATGGCTAGACTAGACACATGCCTTGATGGTATGGGAGGGTTTCAAGACTCAAGGATGTCTGATGTCCCCACATAATCTTTGAGATCATCCACGTTTGCATCAACGCTCATCATGCACGTCTCATTGTCATCATTTTTCATTACCTTCTATAGAATCTTTATTGGAACTCTCTTGAAATGTCACGGAACTTCCAATACACCCATCACAAATGTCTTCCATTGATCTCACACAATGAGCAGTGAATGGGGCCATTGTTGAAATTTATTCAATCTATGCATGTATGCGTCCAAATTTGACATGGTTAGACTAGACAGATGCCTTGACGATATGGGGTGGTTTCAAGACTTAAGGATGTCTGATGTCCCCACATAATCTTTGATATTTTCCATGTTTTCTTCAACGTTAATAATGGACGTCTCATTGTCATCATTCGTAATTTCCATCTATAGAATCTTTTTCAAAACTCTCTTGAAATGTCATCGCACTTCCAATACACCCATCAAAAATGTCATCCTACACCAACCCCACACAATGAGTAGTGAATGGGGGAAACATTGAAATTTCTTCAAAATGTTCCTATATGCGTTGAAATTTGACATGGTTAGACTAGACACATGCCTTGATGGTATAGGAGGGTTTCAAGACTCGAGGATGTATGATGTCCCCACATAATCTTTGAGATAGTCAATGTTTTGTATCAATGTTCATCATGCACTTCTCATTGTCATCATTCGTCATTTCCATCTATAGAATCTTTTTCGGAACTCTCTTGAAATGTCATGGAATTTCCAATACACCCATCAAAAATGTCATCCACCAACCCCGCACACTGAGTAGTGAATGGGGCCAATGTTGAAATTTCTTCAAATTGTGCCTGTATGCGTTGAAATTTGATGTAGTTAGACTAGACACATGCCTTGATGTTATGGGAGGGTTTCAAGACTCAAGGATGTCTGATGTCCCCACATAATCTTTGAGATTGTCCATGTTTGTATCAACGTTCATCATGGATGTATCATTTTCATCATTCACCATTTCTATTTGTATAATATTTGTTGAAAATATCTTGAAATGTTATGGTACTTCCAATACACCCATCGCAAATGTCATCCACCAACCTCACATAGTGAGCAGTGAATGGGGCCAACGTTGAAATTTCTTCAAACTATGCATGTATGCATCGAAATTTGATGTGGTTAGACTAGACACGTGCCTTGACGGTATGGGAGGGTTTTAAGACTCAAGGATGTTTGATGTACCCACATAATATTTGAGATTTTCTAGTACATTTGCATCAATGTTCATCATTGACATATCATTTTCATCATTCGTCATTGCCATTTGTAGAATCTTTGTCAGAACTCTCTTGAAATGTCATGGAACTTCCAATACACCCATTAAAAATGTCTTCCACTGACCTCGCACAGTGAGCAATAAATGGGGCCAACGTTGAAATTTCTTCAATTTGTGCCTGTATGCGTCAAAATTTGAGATGGTTAGACTAGTCACATGCCTTGAAGGTATGGGAGGGCTTCAAGACTCAAGTATGTATGATGTCCCCACATAACCTTTGAGATCATCCACGTTTGCATCAATGTTCATCATGCACATCGATATCATTGCATAATTCATCATTCCATTCTCTAATCCCTCTCTCTCATTTTGTTGGTCATCATTTTTTTTCTTAGTATCAACTACTGCATCGTCAAATACATGCCTTAATCTTGGATCATATTGTATGACAAATATCCATTTCGGGGCCAAAATATCTTTATAGAAAAATACCTGAACATGAATGATATACATATATCAGACGTATGTTATAACAATTTTATTGATTAATAAACACATATATGTTATCGCAATAAACTATGAATTAATAGATTAATGATCACTATCGCTTCTTATTTGAGTTAAAGAAATACCTTCTCTCAATGAATTGGTAGAACATAAGGCTCCTTACCCTCCGATAGGAACCTCCAGGAATCTATAGAAAGCAATCCACTATGGGTATCATGTCTTCGTGTCCTCTCAAATGTTTCATACCATATACACTTAAAAATACAACATTTAAAAGAGTAGTAATCCAACTCAATAATTTCTTGGCTTTTTCCAACATATTGTAGATTCCCTTCAACAATATTCTTATCTTTTGAGCTTGCTCGACTGGATTTCTTGAAATCAACTATTATGCCACAATCAAAGGATCGTCTCTTTACATCTACACTTTCTACACGATAATCTCGTCCATATGCCCACATTGCATAATATTTCCTTGCCTGTGAAAGACCATTTATTTTAGTGAAAATAAATATAATGATGAATATTAAAATATTTAATAGTGTCAAAACTGTAAGGAAACAACATTTTGTAAAATTCCAACTGTACCTTTCTTTCAAATCCTCTACACATGTTGATTTCATCTTCTGTTACGTTTGAATCTATACCTGCGTATTCTATTTGATTTTGAATTTTTTTAGTAACCCATTCTAGTGTGCAATCTTTGCCCCATTCTCTAAGAAGATCAGTGGGAAGTGGAGTATTCCTTAGGTTGGATATATTAAACCATCTCCTTGCTTCTAAAAATTCTTCTCTCTTTTTATCATACAAATCAATCCATTTTTTCATAAAGTCCATGTGGTATAGAGTGAAATTGTTGAGTATAGCACTTTCGTCTACACCTATTACACGTCAACATGTTTATTTCAAATTCCAAATGTTATGTTGTTAACTTGACAAATAAATTACAGAGAAAAATAATGATTGCAAGAAAAACAACCACAATGATCATGAATTTACTTACTAAATTCTACTTGAACACCATTAGATTGTGGTTTTTCTCCATCAATAATATCTGATGCTCATTCTTCATCCCAAAAGC
>JZKD02S1205680.1:0-12528 GCA_000966675.3 Picea glauca
TGCACACTTGCTCAGATGCATGCAACACAAAAAATGGGTTTCCTTGGCTCACCAGCTTAAATGTACATTACATTTACACTTGGTACCAATTGGCTCACCAACCTTTATGTACAATTGCAAAGGGTTTTAGATTAGGGACACCACATAAGTGAACATTGAAGGGATGAAGACTAAGGAATATTTTGAGGTGATTGAGATCATGGATGACTTAGATCTCTACCCTAGCCTACTTGGTATTTATTGGGCATTCGAAAACAATGTCGTTTTGAATTTTAAGAAGAGGCAGATATCATTTGAGACAAACACTTTGCATGTGGTTGCATCATTAGGTCTAAATGAAGGTGACAGATACAATGAGCCTGTGAATGAGGATGCACATAGTTATATTATCGAAAACATCTATCAAATAATAGGGTGGAGAGAGGATTATATCAATCCCACAATGGGTGGGGAACTAAGATGGAGAAGTGTGAAGTCCTGTGATAATGATTCAAAAGATGCCATTGAGAGGTGGCAGAATAAGCTATATGAGGTCTCTACTAGGTGATGTGTGTGAATTACCACAGCGACGTGCGAGGATGAATTTGAACCCTATCATTTCGATGGGATCGATCTAGTGGACACATTCATTTCTCGAATGCAGTGCATTCCCTTACTCCATTGGGTACGCACCCTCGATACAGTATTAGCAGGGATACTTGCATAATGGTGGGTTGTGCACCGGGACCATCTATGTGAATGGGAAGATGTAGTTGACTCAATGAAGGAAAGGTTTGGGATGAGGGTTGATATCTTCCAATACATGTGTTCCTACATGAGGCATTGGATATCCAAGCAACGAACTATTGAAGTTTTGTCCATCCTATTCCTCAGGCTACTATCAAGATAGCTGACAAGTATTGCAGGATTGGGGTTGAACCTAATACAAAATTGGGCAGCCAAAAGATTCCCCCAAGGCCAACCTCGACTATTGCAGATCCTCCATGTCAAATACTAAGAAGTTGGATCTGTGTGAAGAAGCATGGTGACCGGCTAGGGGCCAACATGATAGATTAATATCTTGGGTATTGACGTAGGTGTGTGTAGGAATCATGCTTTGCACCACCAAAGAATAAGACTTTGTGCACAAGTATAGAATTCATCATCATACTAACATTTAGGTGGAATATAAACCTTAGTATAATAAAGGCGGATGCGACATGCATTTCTATCAAAAATATTTAGTTCGTATAGGGAAAAATCAAGGCATAAATGCACTTGTTAGGGAAGGGATTTTTTTGATTTGAAAAGCATGGAAAATTAATTACTTTGGATGGCGGAAAGGATAGCACAAGAGGTGCGGAGAAATATCCTAGCTCGCCTAGGTGAATTCAATGGAAAGAATTAAAGTGGTTATTGGTTGACTGATAGCAAGGACTTGGTAGTAATCGCAACCTAAGGTGGGAAGAAAACTTGACGTCATGTGACATTTATATCAAGGTACATATGAGATGAATGACCATTCTAGTTGACTAACACCTCGGGAACCTCTCATTCGGTGCCTCTTAAATTTTCCATACCCAGGTTCTGAGGCTTCTTTTGTTCATCTTTAATAACCAGAAAGAGAACATAAGCAACATCAACGAATAATATTTCCTCTTTACACACTAGGAAATCTGTATTATGTTGTTGATTCCTGAAGTGGTTTCGAGCTCTATAAGCACAAATCAAAAACCCATGGTCATTACTGAAAAATATGGCTTCCCCCAGCAAACCCCATGCACAACAAAAGTTCAAGGTGATGAAAGAGTAGTCGGTACCAGAACCAGTGATGTTGGATTGAGTGAGTTTTATGGGGAAAAAGACTAAAGTTGGGTAAGGTTCTAGTGTTGAAATGTATTGACCACAATGTTTGTGAGCCAACCTAGTTTCTAGACCTAAAATTGGACAAGTATGCATATGTCATCGAGTGAGTTGATGGAACATAAAATATATCTACCTAGAAATGGGAAAATCCCCCATGGAAGTTCAATATCTTAACATTGCTCAACTGTCCACATTTTAGTCGAGCTCCAACAAGCCAGGACTACGTTCGCTTCCTGCTGAGTAGGTTGCATGGAAATTTTATATGGCTTGACCAACCATAATTGGTATACCATAATACAATTCATTAGGTGTCGGAACTTTTGATATCTGGAGAAGATCCATCCAATGCCATCAATGAAAAAGACACGACACAAGAGGAATTCTACACTTGTTTTGGGACGCATAGAGGGAAGTGAGGGGTTGTGATCCCTGAGATCAATAATATGACATTTAGGTTTGTGACACAACTACTTTCCTATGAGCTCCTACAAAAATATCGTAGGGATGAATGCCCCCTTGGTTTTGTGTTCGTTGTGGAATGATGTACTAGTGGGGTCCAAATGGCCTGGGATTGACACCTGATGAATGACTTTGTGGATGATTGTCTTGATGCCTAGGACTTGGGAAAGGAATTTTACTAAAACTGGGTGATTCTTCTACTCGGTATGATTTTATGGAAGCCACCCTCGGGCCATGAAGAGGATGTGGAAGGGGCATTGTTTTTCATTGTTTCTAGATTCTTAACACTCCAACAGACTAAGGAACAATCCATCCAAGCTGATAACACCAAGGATTTCTAGAAATGGTTTACACAATTGATTGTTGCCACTAATTAAATGGTCCACATCTTGAAACGTCTCTTGAAGAGGTACAACAACATCTTGAATTTGAATATAATTTTCATAATGTGTTTATTTACCCTGCAAAGACGGGGACAAAGATGAGGCCAAACACCCTTTTTTCATTATAGAAGAGGGCATCCAAATGGGTGTCATGGATTGGCACGAGAATTATCATCCTCTATTTTCAAAAGGGAAGCCACAGCTCAAGATGAGGACAAATAAATCACATGAAAAGAAATGGGTTGAAGCTACAACTCGACGCAAAGAAATGACCTCAAGATCTCAAAAACAAAAATGCCATACTTTCACTAAGTAGGTACCGTGGGATACAGAGGAGAAAATGAAGAGTGAGGAGGAATCACAAGGAGATGAGGATGGGTCTTGGAAACGTAAGTGGTCCTCCTAGACACATGGCCCACCTCCTATTGATTTGGACCCCAGTACAGGGGAAGAGCATACGCCCTCACCAAAAACTACTTAAATTAAGAAAGAGGTCCAGAGGACTTCAATGCAACTAAATATCTGCCCTAGTCATGGTTCTGGGAAGCTTCGATGCACGAACACCACTAAGAAACTAGAGGTCGGTACTATGGCATTGGAAATAGGAAAACCAAAGACCACCCTTTCCAAGTTGGTAAAGGAGCTTTGAAAACAATGGACAAGGAAACAAGTTTTCCAGAAGGACTTTGTGGGGAATTTTGATTCCCTCTGTTAGTAGTTGGCCTTCCCCTTACCCCCAGTTTCTCCTCCTCAAGAACCGCAGTCCAAGGAAGTTATAGGAACGAGAAAGAAAAGGGTGTTGCAGGTGACCCCTTGGTTGTTGTTCTGACTAACTTGGCCAAGCCCAAGCTTGATCTTGCACATGTGCCTACTGTCGACTTGCAGAATTTTGTCTCCACCATCATCACTGAACTCGGGGAGAGGAACTAGACTCTCACTCAGGTGCATGAATAATTGTTCTATCAATATGACCAAGAACTCATAGCTCATAAAGATACTCAATCACAAATTCAAAAAGAAGTTCTCATGTGATAGAATGTATAGGTTGTGCGATAGGACATTCAAACACTTCATCTTGTTGAAGTCATCGCACACACAAACACCAAATCACAACACGATATTTCCTTGGCCAGTCATTCCAAACCCCTCAATGTCGTTGAAGAAGCATACTTCTGGGTATGCCCATCATGGAAAGCATAGATAGAGGTAAAAACACCTCAAAAGATCCAAGTAGTATTTGAGAATCTTTAGGTTTGGAGTCACAGAAACTCGCACTCCACACACAACTCTAGTAGTCAACACCAACATATATTAAATTGCAATAAATGGATGGAGTGGCCGAGGAAGCACTCCATAATGACCAGGAACAACTCAAATATTTTTCGGGGTCGGTCGAGTACAACTTTACACTTTGTAATCACCTTCAGAATCCAACAGAGATCAACTCCATTGATGAAATGGTTTGCGTGGTTGAAGTAGAGCTCGCCCAACAGAAGAGTAGTTTGACTTCCTTACCCTCGGGCGAGCACCAAACTGTGACGACACCCATCGCCAAGAAGACAAAATAAATCACCACCGCTCGAGAGAAACAACAAAATATTTTTAGTTTTTCAACAATGCGGCCAATAAGGCCCAAATTTTCTACACTCAGCTTGTAACAACATAGCTCACAATTGCCTTAATGCTTGATAAAATGGAGCATATTGACCTTCATGATCCATAGGTCACAATCGTTGATACAAATGAGGTAGTCCATCTCACTAAATAGTTTCACTTCACCTTGGACGGAACTGATAGCCAATTCTAGGAGTTCCTCTAGGAACTCATGAAGACAATTCCTTCCCTTGCATCAATCACACCATGATTAAGATCATTGGCTCGAGGACAAACCAAGTAATAGTGTTGGGGGCATGTTGTCACCCACAGTTTTGGGTAATATTGTGTGTGTGCATAGATAAATCATGCACACACTTACATTCTGCATGCACATCAACAGTTGTGTGATGGATGGAATAAGGCATGTGCGCCAAGCAAATTTCTACACTATGCGTTAAAAGATATGAAAGCTATTGCATGCATAACAAATCAGAAGAATATATTTGGGAATATTCTCAAATGATGAACCCATATAGCATGAGAGATTATGGGGAAAATAATGGATGAGTTGGCAAGTTCATTAGGACTTCCATGCTCCAAAGTGGCTATGTGAGATGCATGCAGGTGGTAGAAGCATGAAAAACTAGAAATCACTAGAGAGTGTGGAGCAGAAGTGAAAGAGACAGAGCATCAGAGCAGAGAAGAGAAGAAAAAGGAGCAGCAACGAAATAGGGGGAGAGTTCAGAGAGTCTGAGGTTTGCAGCAACAGAGAAGTCAATCTGATTTTTGCATAGGTCATGTTATGAGTCTGTGTAACATTTTTGTATATGGTTGTAGCAGTTTTGTAGAGAGTTTGTAATGGAGTCAGACTAGTAGTATGTGCAAAATTTGACCAAAGATTACATAGCGCATTGTAGTGTATCACTTGTATAATGTATCAAAGCGAAGGGTGTTATTCCTATTGCAGTATGAGCCTCTTAATGTATGCATTCTACCCTATAATGGAGATAATATAAAATTGTTGTTATCTTTGTTAATGGTTGTGTTTAGTTTGAGTTCAATGGATGAATTTGTTAATGATGTATTTTGTTAGTATGTTGTTGAACTATGATGGAACGTATGAATGCTAGCTCGAGTGGCTTCCTGATATGATTTATCCCTTCATCTTTGATACAAATCCAGAAAGTCTCTATGATTCTCATGGCATCTCGGGTGAGACCTTCTTGAGTCCTTCACTGAAGATTGATATCCCGATGCCTTGGATTTTTTTTGTTCAACTCTGGATGAAGATTGGGTCATCAACCCTCCCAGTGTTAGGAAGGATGTGCACAATCGATCCAATAAAGGGAAACCATCAAGGTTAGGTATTGCATTCATTGTTCCATTGAAACCTTGGAAGACAACATGAGTAGAAGAAAATAAAAGAGGAAGGAAACATCGAAAGAAAAAGATACAGGACTTAGAGAGCCCAACTAATAGATTCAAGTCAGAATGTCTCACTTAAGGAAAAATTCCTCCTCACACTACCCAAAGTTTAATCTTGAAGATCATATTGTGGAACATGAGAGTGGTCAATGGTAAAGGAAAATAGAGGCTTCTTAGGAACACAATCCTCAAAGAAAAACCCACCATATTTATACCTCAGAAAACAAATGTGATAATGAAACCATGAAAGAAGTGGTTGCATGTTGTTGGAAAGGTTGTGATTCAGTTGTAAAAATTACCAAAGGATTCTCATGAGGCTTATCCATTCTATGGAACCCATCCCTAGTAAATATGGATAACTTCATTGAAATCGGAAGTTCCATCACAATGCACTTTAAGGAAATAATATCAATAAGAGAAGGTTATGTCACTACTATATATGGGTCCAATGCTAGACAAATTGACATTCCTAGTCTTTCTCCAAAATGTGGGTGTAGCTATAAATCAAACATCATGAATCATTGGAGGGGATCTTAATATGATCACTTTTCTTACCAAGAAAAGAGGGGCATAAGTTGTTTGGAAGAGGATAGTACTAAATTCAAAGATACAATTGCAAAGNTTAGGGACACCACATAAGTCAACATTGAAGGGATGAAGACTAAGGAAGATTTTGAGGTGATTGAGATCATGGATGACTTAGATCTCTACCCTAGGCTACTTGGTATTTATTGGGCATTCGAAAACAATGTCGTGATGAATTTTAAGAAGAGGCGGATATCATTTGAGAAAAACACTTTTCATGTGGTTGCATCGTTAGGTCAAAATGAAGGTGACAGATACAATGAGCCTGTGAACGAGGATGCACACAATTATATTATTGAAAACATCTATCAAATAATAGGGTGGAGAGAGGATTATATCAATCCCACAATGTGTGGGGAACTAAGATGGAGAAGTGTGAAGTCCTATGATAATGATTCAAAAGATGCCATTGAGAGGTGGCAGAATAAGCTATATGAGGTCTCTACTAGGTGATGTGTGTGAATTACCATAGCGATGTGCGAGGATGAATTTGAACCCTATCATTTCGATGGGATCGATCTGGTGGATACATTCATTTCTCGAATGCAGTGCATTCCCTTACTCCATTGGGTACGCACCCTTGATACAGTATTAGCAGGGATACTTGCATAATGGTGGGTTGCGCACCGGGACCATCTATGTGAATGGGAAGATGTAGTTGACTCAATGAAGGAAAGGTTCGGGACGAGGGTTGATATCTTCCAATACATGTGTTCCTACATGAGGCATTGGATATCCAAGAAACGAACTATTGAAGTTTTGTCCATCCTATTCCTCAGGCTACTATCGAGATAACGGAAAAGTAGTGCAGGATTGAGGTTGAACCTAATACAAAATTGGGTGGCCAAAAGATTCCCCCAAGGCCAACCTCGACTATTGCAGATCCTCCATGTCAAATACTAAGAAGTTGGATCTGTGTGAAGAAGCATTGTGACCGGCCAAGGGCCAACATGATAGATTAATATCTTGGGTATTGACGTAGGTGTGTGTAGGAATCATGCTTTGCACCACCAAAGAATAAGACTTTGTGCACAAGTATAGAATTCATCATCATACTGACATTTAGGTGGCATATAAACCTTAGTATAATAAAGGCAGATGCGACATGCATTTCTATCAAAAATATTTAGTTCGTATAGGGAAAAATCAAGGCATAAATGCACTTGTTAGGGAAGGGATATTTTTGATTTGAAAAGAATGGAAAATTAATTACTTTGGATGGCGGAAAGGATAGCACAAGAGGTGCGGAGAAATATCCTAGCTCGCCTAGGTGACTTCAATGGAAAGAATTAAAGTGGTTATTGGTTGACTGATAGCAAGGACTTGGTAGTAATCGCAACCTAAGGTGGGAAGAAAACTTGACATCATGTGACATTTATATCAAGGTACATATGAGATGAATCACCATTCTAGTTGACTAACACCTCGGGAACCTCTCATTCGGTGCCTCTTAAATTTTCCATACCCAGGTTTTGAGGCTTATTTTGTTCATCTTTAATAACCAGAAAGAGAACATAAGCAACATCAATGAATAATATTTCCTCTTTACACGCTAGGAAATCTGTATTATGTTGTTGATTCCTGAAGTGGTTTCGAGCTCTATAAGCACAAATCAAAAACCCATGGTCATTATTGAAAAATATGGATTCCCCCAGCAAACCCCATGCACAACAAAAGTTCAAGGTGATGAAAGAGTATTCAGTACCAGAACCAGTGATGTTGGATTGAGTGAGTTTTATGGGGAAAAAGACTAAAGTTGGGTAAGGTTCTAGTGTTGAAATGTATTGACCACAATGTTTGCGACCCAACCTAGTTTCTAGACCTAAAATTAGACAAGTATGCATATGTCATCGAGTGAGTTGATGGAACATAAAATATATCTACCTAGAAATGGGAAAATCCCCCATGGAAGTTCAATATCTTAACATTGCTCAGTTGTCCACATTTTAGTCGAGCTCCAACAATCCAGGACTACGTTCGCTTCCTGCTGAGTAGGTTGCATGGAAATTTTATATGGCTTGACCGACCATAATTGGTATACCATAATACAATTCATCAGGTGTCGAAACTTTTGATATCTGGAGAAGATCCATCCAATGCCATCAATGAAAAAGACACGGCACAAGAGGAATTCTACACTTGTTTTGGGACACATAGAGGGAAGCGAGGGGTTGTGATCCCTAAGATCAATAATATGACATTTAGGTTTGTGACACAACTACTTTCCTATGAGCTCCTACAAAAATATCGTAGGGATGAATGCCCCCTTGGTTTTGTGCTCGTTGTGGAATTATGTACTAGTGGGGTCCAAATGGCCTGGGATTGACACCTAATGAATGACTTTGTGGATGATTGTCTTGATGCCTAGGACTTGGGAAAGGAATTTTACTAAAACTGGGTGATTCTTCTACTCGGTATGATTTTATGGAAGCCACCCCCATGCCATGAAGAGGATGTGGAAGGGGCATTTTTTTTCATTGTTTCCAGATTCTTAACACTCCAACAGACTAAGGAACAATCCATCCAAGCTGAGAACACCAAGGATTTCTAGAAATGGTTTACACAATTGATTGTTGCCACTAATTCAATGGTCCACATCTTGAAACGTCTCTTGAAGAGGTACATCGACATCTTGAATTTGAATATAATTTTCATAATGTGTTTATTTACCCTGCAAAGACGGGGACAAAGATGAGGCCAGACTCCCTTTTTTCATTATAGAAGAGGGCATCCAAATGGGTGTCATGGATTGGCATGAGAATTATCATCCTCTGTTTTCAAAAGGGAAGCCACAGCTCAAGACGAGGACAAATAAATCACATGAAAAGAAATGGGTTGAAGCTACAACTCGACGCAAAGAAATGACCTCAAGATCTCAAAAACAAAAATGCCATACTTTCACTAAGTAGGTACCGTGGGATACAGAGGAGAAAATGAAGAGTGAGGAGGAATCACAAGGAGATGAGGATGGGTCTTGGAAACGTAAGTGGTCCTCCTAGACACATGGCCCACCTCCTATTGATTTGGACCCCAGTACAGGGGAAGAGCATACGCCCTCACCAAAAACTACTTAAATTAAGAAAGAGGTCCAGAGGACTTCAATGCAACTAAATATCTGCCCTAGTCATGGTTCTGGGAAGCTTCGATGCACGAACACCACTAAGAAACTAGAGGTCGGTACTATGGCATTGGAAATAGGAAAACCAAAGACCACCCTTTCCAAGTTGGTAAAGGAGCTTTGAAAACAATGGACAAGGAAACAAGTTTTCCAGAAGGACTTTGTGGGGAATTTTGATTCCCTCTGTTAGTAGTTGGCCTTCCCCTTACCCCCAGTTTCTCCTCCTCAAGAACCGCAGTCCAAGGAAGTTATAGGAACGAGAAAGAAAAGGGTGTTGCAGGTGACCCCTTGGTTGTTGTTCTGACTAACTTGGCCAAGCCCAAGCTTGATCTTGCACATGTGCCTACTGTCGACTTGCAGAATTTTGTCTCCACCATCATCACTGAACTCGGGGAGAGGAACTAGACTCTCACTCAGGTGCATGAATAATTGTTCTATCAATATGACCAAGAACTCATAGCTCATAAAGATACTCAATCACAAATTCAAAAAGAAGTTCTCATGTGATAGAATGTATAGGTTGTGCGATAGGACATTCAAACACTTCATCTTGTTGAAGTCATCGCACACACAAACACCAAATCACAACACGATATTTCCTTGGCCAGTCATTCCAAACCCCTCAATGTCGTTGAAGAAGCATACTTCTGGGTATGCCCATCATGGAAAGCATAGATAGAGGTAAAAACACCTCAAAAGATCCAAGTAGTATTTGAGAATCTTTAGGTTTGGAGTCACAGAAACTCGCACTCCACACACAACTCTAGTAGTCAACACCAACATATATTAAATTGCAATAAATGGATGGAGTGGCCGAGGAAGCACTCCATAATGACCAGGAACAACTCAAATATTTTTCGGGGTCGGTCGAGTACAACTTTACACTTTGTAATCACCTTCAGAATCCAACAGAGATCAACTCCATTGATGAAATGGTTTGCGTGGTTGAAGTAGAGCTCGCCCAACAGAAGAGTAGTTTGACTTCCTTACCCTCGGGCGAGCACCAAACTGTGACGACACCCATCGCCAAGAAGACAAAATAAATCACCACCGCTCGAGAGAAACAACAAAATATTTTTAGTTTTTCAACAATGCGGCCAATAAGGCCCAAATTTTCTACACTCAGCTTGTAACAACATAGCTCACAATTGCCTTAATGCTTGATAAAATGGAGCATATTGACCTTCATGATCCATAGGTCACAATCGTTGATACAAATGAGGTAGTCCATCTCACTAAATAGTTTCACTTCACCTTGGACGGAACTGATAGCCAATTCTAGGAGTTCCTCTAGGAACTCATGAAGACAATTCCTTCCCTTGCATCAATCACACCATGATTAAGATCATTGGCTCGAGGACAAACCAAGTAATAGTGTTGGGGGCATGTTGTCACCCACAGTTTTGGGTAATATTGTGTGTGTGCATAGATAAATCATGCACACACTTACATTCTGCATGCACATCAACAGTTGTGTGATGGATGGAATAAGGCATGTGCGCCAAGCAAATTTCTACACTATGCGTTAAAAGATATGAAAGCTATTGCATGCATAACAAATCAGAAGAATATATTTGGGAATATTCTCAAATGATGAACCCATATAGCATGAGAGATTATGGGGAAAATAATGGATGAGTTGGCAAGTTCATTAGGACTTCCATGCTCCAAAGTGGCTATGTGAGATGCATGCAGGTGGTAGAAGCATGAAAAACTAGAAATCACTAGAGAGTGTGGAGCAGAAGTGAAAGAGACAGAGCATCAGAGCAGAGAAGAGAAGAAAAAGGAGCAGCAACGAAATAGGGGGAGAGTTCAGAGAGTCTGAGGTTTGCAGCAACAGAGAAGTCAATCTGATTTTTGCATAGGTCATGTTATGAGTCTGTGTAACATTTTTGTATATGGTTGTAGCAGTTTTGTAGAGAGTTTGTAATGGAGTCAGACTAGTAGTATGTGCAAAATTTGACCAAAGATTACATAGCGCATTGTAGTGTATCACTTGTATAATGTATCAAAGCGAAGGGTGTTATTCCTATTGCAGTATGAGCCTCTTAATGTATGCATTCTACCCTATAATGGAGATAATATAAAATTGTTGTTATCTTTGTTAATGGTTGTGTTTAGTTTGAGTTCAATGGATGAATTTGTTAATGATGTATTTTGTTAGTATGTTGTTGAACTATGATGGAACGTATGAATGCTAGCTCGAGTGGCTTCCTGATATGATTTATCCCTTCATCTTTGATACAAATCCAGAAAGTCTCTATGATTCTCATGGCATCTCGGGTGAGACCTTCTTGAGTCCTTCACTGAAGATTGATATCCCGATGCCTTGGATTTTTTTTGTTCAACTCTGGATGAAGATTGGGTCATCAACCCTCCCAGTGTTAGGAAGGATGTGCACAATCGATCCAATAAAGGGAAACCATCAAGGTTAGGTATTGCATTCATTGTTCCATTGAAACCTTGGAAGACAACATGAGTAGAAGAAAATAAAAGAGGAAGGAAACATCGAAAGAAAAAGATACAGGACTTAGAGAGCCCAACTAATAGATTCAAGTCAGAATGTCTCACTTAAGGAAAAATTCCTCCTCACACTACCCAAAGTTTAATCTTGAAGATCATATTGTGGAACATGAGAGTGGTCAATGGTAAAGGAAAATAGAGGCTTCTTAGGAACACAATCCTCAAAGAAAAACCCACCATATTTATACCTCAGAAAACAAATGTGATAATGAAACCATGAAAGAAGTGGTTGCATGTTGTTGGAAAGGTTGTGATTCAGTTGTAAAAATTACCAAAGGATTCTCATGAGGCTTATCCATTCTATGGAACCCATCCCTAGTAAATATGGATAACTTCATTGAAATCGGAAGTTCCATCACAATGCACTTTAAGGAAATAATATCAATAAGAGAAGGTTATGTCACTACTATATATGGGTCCAATGCTAGACAAATTGACATTCCTAGTCTTTCTCCAAAATGTGGGTGTAGCTATAAATCAAACATCATGAATCATTGGAGGGGATCTTAATATGATCACTTTTCTTACCAAGAAAAGAGGGGCATAAGTTGTTTGGAAGAGGATAGTACTAAATTCAAAGATACAATTGCAAAG
>JZKD02S1205702.1:0-12528 GCA_000966675.3 Picea glauca
TTTAAATATTCCTTCTTGATTTTGTCACTTCATTTTATCATTTAAATAATCTTTCTTAATTTTGTCACTTTACTTTATCATTTAAATAATGATTTCTTCTTTTCAAGCACTTTGAGTTCTTTGATCTTTTGGGGCTTCAATCCATCATATGGGGGTCCTTCAACTTCATAGAGCCATAACTCTCAAACCGAGAGGAGTTATGTGACATTCCACATACCACCAGAAATGACATGTCAAGCACTATCCATCTAGGATAGTTTCACCAACAACTTCATTGATCTTCATCTCATTAATCCACATGCAAGCATGGGTCCTCCAACCCTTCTTCTAGGATAACTCAATCCGTAAAGCGTCTTCCCATGAGGGATTTCACCATAAGGGGACCACTTTGGAGTTCATCCATTTGTGCACCTTATTAACCATGATAAGACAATAATGATTCATATTTGCATCAATTCACCACTTCATCATATATATATCAACTATGCATCATGTATCAATGACAACTCATAGATCCATCTTCATTAATGCATCATATCAATGATCCATCTTTATCAATTGGTTTCCACTTGGATATCTATCATTCTCATCAAGGGAATCATATCAATTGTTAATCAATCAATTACTTGACATCAATCAATGACATCGATTAATCAAACCATTTGCATCCATGACGTATGATCCAACAATCTCCCAAATAATCAAACCATTGACATCAATGACAACATGATCCAACATCAGTTTGCTCAGAAAACAATTGGGAAATCCCCTTAGTTGTACTCAACATCCTGCAATATCAATCGAGTCGGTTGTATCAAGGCTTCCTTCAACCTTCCACTCATAATTTGTCAATGAACAGATCCAGGCCCCTCCAGACCCAACACCGACATCAACAATGCACAACCCATAAGACGAAAGTCAACCTCCAACAACAATTCAAGAAACTCTCCAGGAAGATGCAGAAGCAACCATCAATTTCTAACAGGTTTCTATTGATGTTTAGTAATTTTTTGTTCGTTTTGTCTTCATATGTAGCCATATTTACATGGCATCCTAGCATTTCTTTTGGGAGAAATTTTAAGCTCAAGAACAGAATGCATCATACTTCTCAAAGAGATCTCTGGACATATTTTAACGAATTACCATACTATTGTGTCTATGTAAAGTGCATTAGCACAGACTTTTTTTTAATATGAATTTCCAACCGTTAAAAAAAAGATCAACTTGGTCGAACATGTCTTTAAGTAAAATGTGTTTCCTTACTATGCATTTGTAGTTATGTAATTCGATGGTCACAATATGTTCTATACATAAAATGATTTGACGGTTCATATTATCCTCTATACTAATGACTATATTGATATGTGTCTTAGCACCCAATTGATTCGTGATCTCTATTTAAAAATAGCATGGAGGGTCATTTGTTGATGATCGATTGTGAGAAACTCTTATGTAAAAAAAATTCCTTTTGCATTAATATATTACCTCAAGTTCCCACATTGTCTAGAGCTATGGATTGTTTCCTTCTTTAAGTATTTTAACCACATAAAACACTAGGGCATTTATCTTTGATATGTTTGCATGAGAGGTTTCTTAAGTGTTTGAATTGTGTGGAAATACTTTATTTATTGAATAGAGGTCAACAACAAGAGTATCATCCTTTTAATTAAGTACAACTTGATCTGCAAAGTACATTTCCATATGTGTAACAACAAAGCAGTCCATATAGCCTAGAAAAAAGGATTCCCCATGAAAACCTCAAAGAACCCACTAAAGGAGATAATAAGGGGTTTGAAACCCTATGATAACAATGTTCCAAGAAAATTTTCTAGATGAATAGAACTAGTGCTGCCCAATTTTTTTTTCAAAATTTAGGTTGAAAGAGAGAAAACAAGGAGTGTAGTACCCTAGAAGAGGGGAAAATAGGAAAAAAATCTCCTTGAATATGATAAAAGGACCAAAAAAGTGTTGAAGAAGAAGGGTGTTGATGAAATATAGGGTAGAAACCCTAGAAAATTGTGTGTTGTCCCGCAATACATTGAAAACTCTAATTTTCATAACTAGAACAACCCTAAAAACAAGTTGGACACCCTAGTTTCAAACCTAAAACTTTCCCTTCGAAAATTTTTACCATCCACAACTCCATACCAGTTTCAAACAAGTGGATAAATAAGGAAGAGGAATTTCACACTTGCTCTGATACGACGATGAGCTAGAGAGAGAGAGAGAGAGAGAGAGAGAGAGAGAGAGAGAGAGAATGGAACCATCAAAAAACCTAAATCAACGTGATCCATAATTTTTTTTTTAAATAAAGTAAGATGAACCAGCGAATGAAATACATGATATAGTGCTTGTAGGATAGAGTTATGCCCATAGACTAAAAAATCAATCACTATAAATTAATATGATGAGATGAAAATGAGAGATAAATTTATGTATTTATACACAAATCAAGTGAGGTGTCTCTTCAAGAACGGAGGCATCCCTTTAAGAGGGAGTTATAGGCCCACAAACCAAGGGAACACACCCCAAGGGGATGACTAGGCTAACCTAGTCAAACATAAAAAAAAATACAATAAAGAGATCACTAAGACATAAATGACCACATGTGAAGATTAACATCATTTCCATGGCTTGTACTATTGTAGCAATTCCAAGCTCAAGATCTTACCAATGAAGATACTTGGAAATGCACACAAGTTTGCATAGAATATTGAATCCAAACACAAGCATATGAACTACATCAATCCACATAACGGCCAACACAACTAGTGATACCATATCAAGATTAAAAATAAGCAGTTAAAGTATAAGCAACAAAACCACAATTAGAACAACATTGCATCGCCTCAATAGTAACCATCCCTTGCAAAAGAATACCACAAAAGTTGCCAACAACATAAACAACAAACAAATTGGAAATGTTGCGATACACCCAAAATGACTTCACATTCTAATTACTATTTCCGCATGTGAAAATAACCCCCAAAACACAATGGATGGAAGCAAGTAGTGAATTTTGAACTCAATTCCTCCAGCCTTGTTTTTCTCACAACACACACAAACTCAAATCCCTCAAGAAGCATTGAATTTGAGGAAGGAAAAGAACATGTGTTCCATAGTCAAATTTGGGTACAAAAAAAACCTCTTTACTTAATTGCTAGATAATAGGAGTTAGTAGGATATGATCTCCTTGATGTTTCTTCAATGACTTAATATATAAACCACGCTCCATTTGAAACCCTATAACATTGGGTGGTTCTACCCGAGGAAGGAAATGTAGGTCACCAAAATAGTATAGGTCATAGTACACCTTTTAACTATGGAAGATCAAAGTCACTTGTGACATCACACCTTTAAATAATTATGACATATCATTGGGACAACCATATTTATGGGAGTGACATGAAATTTATGAGTTGTGCCCTTAGATCATTTTTATTGACATCAAAGGGAGACTTGACTATGTTCATGAAGTAAAGCTAAGCTCAAATTTTATTTAATTTTGACGAAACTATGATGAAAAGTGTTTATCCACACATATAATTTCATTCTATTGACAATCATGGGAACAACCATAAATAAAATTATTTCTCCAATTCAAATGTCCCATGTTGTGCAATTTTCACAATAGAAGAAACTAGACATGATTTTGGAGGAATGCCATGATATTTTCAAGGATCCCACAAGGTTTCCATTGCATTTTCAAGTCTAGTACCATATATATCTATTCCTCAACACATTGTTACTCAAAGAACCTATGAACTGCAAATCCTTGTCAAATAGTGAAGAAACTCAATGTTGAATTCATGGTCTCTCTTAGAAGGGACACATATGACTAATCGGTCCTCCTTCAAGTGGAATCCCCAATTTTATGTCCTCATTAAGTATGACACTTGTCACTTATGCATTAATTATTTCACCTTAACAAGATCACAATCAATAATAAGTACCCAATCCCTTGCACTGATAACCTCTTGGACATAGTAAAGGTGGTGAAATTATTCACTATAATCGACCCTTGGGATGTTTGAAGAGAACATGTGAACCTAAGGATAGGTTGTATGTGTGTTTGGTGATTCATTTTGAGTTTACCAATATGGCCATGACTTTCATGTTCCTTTTGAATGATNAAACATATACTTACAACACATGTGAACATCATACATTCCTCCTGAAATAGTTCACAACAAAACAACAACACATGAAATTTCTTCTCTCTTTCATAAAATTATCCCTGAGGACTTCTCAATATTCATTAACCAAGTATTTTCTCCAAAAAGAGTTCTAGAGTGTATACAAAGATTGCAGATCCCCTTCAAAGTGGGTCTCTTCCCATATTTATACCATTTTTTCTAACTTCCTTGTGACTTCCTGTATTCACCTCAAATAAATTGTTGCAAAAGATGACCTTTCAAATCCCTTGCCTAGGATTGTGACACATGTGGGGGGGAAATACAAAACCAAGGGTGGTTGAAAAAAAAACAAAAAAAAAACAAAATAGGAAACAATTGACAACAATTTCAAATTGTTATTTTGTCTTTCATCATGAACTCTTGTCATGGATATATGTTTTCACATTTCCAATTGATCATACAGTGTTGATATCTGATGGTATGCTAATTCCTTGAGGGAAACTGCGTGCATGGTTGTGTTGTTTTTTAGGGTCTGTACGTCCTTCAATAACATATCCATGAACGCTTGAATCATAGTATGGAATTTGGTAGGTTCTATGAGGTGTTTATCAATCAAGTACATTGTTATTATGGTGGTTGATTCAGTGACTTATCGTCTGCAGCTTGTGTTATCCTGTATCTTATCAACCAGTTCCTCCATTATGATGTTCTTTCCAATCTCTTCTAATTGGGGGAGTTAGCATATCTTGATCAATTATTGCATTTCCTTGTGCAAGCAATAAAATATCGCCATTGAGCTAGGTGTTTCCATGTCTTCCCTTTGTCCATATTGTTGGAATTTCTCCAATGAGTAGATATCTATTTTTCTTTCCATGCTTGAAGGGTGAGGGAGTTTGAATGGTGCATTAGGATTTTCTACAATCCACCTGTCTATATCGTTTATAACCTCTTGTATGGTGTTCATCTGTGTATTATTATCTTTTACCCTACTCTATTGATCGATAATTGTGGTGACTACATCCTGGAACATGTATAGGTGGGCATACATGTTGATTATAGCTTCCTCTAGCTCCATTCTAACCTTATTTGTACTTTCCTTGAAGCTTTGAAGGTTTCCCTCATCAATATTTACATGATGAATCTTCTCCTCCAACTCCCTGATCCTTGCTTCTTTCTCCAGGTTTTGTTGGTTTAGTTTTCAGACATTATCTTCTGTGGAGTTCATGAAAGTGGAGTCAGTGTAGGCTATGGAAACTGGATCTTCATTGACATTTCTTGTTATGGGAGCTTGCATGAGAACTGAAATTGGATTCCCCCCGATCACTGGCACTTTATTTACTTGTTCTTGCACAATCCTACCCGGCACTTTGTCGTATGTGAATTTCTTTAGGTTGGGTACTTTACTTGGTATGAATGGAGTACAAAGTAACAAACCTAACCCATTGAATGGTGCATGTCCGTTGGCACTTGTTGTTGATATCTCTGTGATATAAATGTCCATCAGTTGGGCATCATCATTTCTTGTTTCAACATATTTCTTTTGTCGTTCTTCTTTAACTGCTTTCTCGACAACTTCCTTAGCTTCCTTTTATGTTGCCTTTGTTGATGTTGCTGCATTTTCTATCGCATTTTCGGCTGCTTCTTTTTGTTCGACTTCCTTCTATGCGGTTGTCTTTGTTTTTTCTTCTTTGACAATATTCCTCTTATTTTTAGCAACATCATTCTTTTTCTTATGGAAATTTTCTTTTTTCCTCCTCTTATTATCTGCTATTACTTCTTCTTCCTCAATAGATCCCGAATACGCAGATGTGGTAGTAGCAGATCCTTTTTCCACTGCCTCTTCTTCTTATTTTTTTTTGGCCTCTTCTCTTGCTCTTTCTTCATATGAAATCCTCCCTATGGGCTTGCCTCATCTCTTGAAGACGACCTAATCATAAGTACTTGCATTAAAATGTTTCTCTTATTCTTCCCAAACCTCTGATGTGTACTCTCAAGGCACGCACAATTCAGTGAAATGTTCTTCGATGACCTTCTTCGGGTCATGTCTTTTGAATATTTCTTCTCTGAAGTGGTACAATAGTAGTATATCCACTTCTTCATGGGAATTTTTTGTGTTTGCGAAGAAGTAGGTGTCAATGTACAATGGGAGAAGTGACCATATGGATTTCATATCTAGGTAAAGTACTCTCCCTACTATGTTGATCATCGTTTGACATGCCACTTCTTGAATCACTAGTCTATATGGTACAAACCAATGAAGAAGATAGGGGCATTTCATAGCACCATACACTCTGATATAATTGTCATGTTCCAACAAATACCAATCCCCAATCCTCTTGATGATAATTATTTCTTTGTTAATCATACACGGGGTTGGATTGCAACAGATGAAATCATATAACGGAGCCAAGAAGTGTTCGCAGATCTTCTGGTACTATTTTATGTACTTGTGTTCCCAGATCACTTTGCAATATATATGAATGGATGTGTCTGTTGGCTACCATTCCCAACCCATATTTGGGTATTGGTGGGCTACACATATGATTTTATGAGGTACGACGACATATGGAAGCTCAGGAAGGTCCTGGGCTAGGATTTTATGACTATTGTGATGGCTTCTGTTGGGTTTTTCAATAGGATGTCGTCCCAGTTGAACATCAATCCTTTTCCTGCACAGTGGTAAATCAATGAAATATATGATAGGGGAAATTTGGAGGCATCTTGCTCCCCATACAACCTACATAACATGGCCACCATGTATTGATAAGGATTTCTTAGCGTGGTGGTGGGATGTCCACCAGTGGGTCTAATTTTGAATTTATTATATGGCTTGTACCAGATGTGGCATAAATCCTTGGTTGTATGCTTGAACTCCCCAAGAAGTTCACCATGTAACTTATTGTTCCCTTTCTCTAGATGATAGAATTTGGCTAGGTATTTGGTCTAGAATGATGCTATAGGTTCTCTCCTAGCATTGAAAATGTACCTATTCCCCAAGTCCACATGCTTTAGTATCCAAGTGATTGTGTCAGCATAGGGGAATACAACAACACGAGATGCTACTCTATGAATTCCATACTTTCTAATGTTTTTGAAAATATTGAGTTTATCCTGGTCCTCTACATCAGTGGTGAAGTTTTTTTTTTTGAACATTTGATATATGTCACCCCATCTGAGTACATATTCTCCCTTTTCTAGAAATCTAGAGGTGTCATTGTACATTGCCCCGGTAATGTTTGGATCATCTTCGATCTGGCGACTTCTTTCAGAATATTTTGTGGTTGGCACATTGGTGGTTATCTTTTTCCTCAAAGACATATTTGAATATGCAAAAAAAATATGAGTCCAGTGCAAAGACAAATCCATAACTGATACATATATATAAAAAAATAATCTGTTTAAGTATTTTATATGAAATACCTAAGGAATCACTAGTGCTAATGTTGGGTGGAAGATTGTCATATGATGATGATAATATGATATTAGGCATGGTGAAAACCTTAGTGAGAAACCAAAGAAAAAAATCAGGTTAGCGAGGTCAAAAAGGGCTTGAAACCAAAGTAGTTCTTACAAACTGCTCTTATGGATATTAGAGGAGTTAATTTTAAGTGTGTCGATAGACCATTTTTTAAATCAGAGGATTTAATATTAAAGAATCTTTTTCACACTAAAAGAGATCATGTGAAAGGCTCTGAATATGTCGGGGAAGTTCATGAAGAAGTCCCTGAACAAATGGTGAAAGTCTCATGGAGAAGTGAGTTTGCAAGTGTAGAAATTGGCGATGTTAGTATTAACTCATTTGGTGAAACTGGAGGAGTTAATATTAAGTCCTTCGAGTAGATTGGGTGGGTTGGTACAAAGGTTTATGAAGGTAACAAGGTATGCCGGTGAGCAATTTGAAAACTGGAAAATTTTAGACTAACTCCTCTGGTAATACCGGAGGGGTTTGTCTAAAAACTTTTGAAGAAGCTTAACCTGTTCAAGTTAAGTTTTCTGGTTTTAAATGATTCTATGTAAAACAATAAGTCTTGCAGAGGTTTTTTCGATCTAGTTTTTCTTTAGGGTCAGAGAAAAAGGAGGGGCAAGGGATGTTGGATTAGGGTGATACAAAGTTTGTGCTAGTCATAGGAGAGTATCCTTGTGACTTTGAGGTTGACTACTCTGTGGAAAGAAATTCACACAAAGTATAATTGTGGGAGACGGGATAAATAAAGGCCGAGAGGAGAGGGGAAGGCTATGTCACAGGTAGAAGTGGTGATACACCACCACAAATAACTTGGGAAACCTAGGTCCAAAGGGAAAAAATTAAGCTAAAAATAAATAATAAAAAACCTAACTCTAGAATGATTCACTAGTGAAATAAAAGGGCATGGCCTAATTAGGGCTTACTTGGAAATTCATCGGCATATGGATAGGGGTAAATGGATGGTGTGGTGCCTTCGTCTCTTTGGAAACTCGACGGGGAAATCTCTTTGGTCCTCTCTTTTCGATCTTTCAACGAACAAAGGTGAATAGATGAAGGGGGAGAGACTCCTTTTATAGGTGTTTGGGCACAATAAATGTGATATGACGTTGGGAAGAATCAAAAAAGTTGGTGAGAAGTCCTCTGGTATACACCGAAGGACTTCGTGGGAAATTCCCCAGTGTATACCAGAGGACTTGGTATGAAGGGTAACGATGTTTGTCAGAGGATAAGACAATAACTCCTATGGTTTCACCAGATGAGTTTATAATAACTCCTCTGGTTAAACCGAAGGAGTTGGCATAAAGTTGCGTGATGGTAAAAGACTCTTCGAAGAAAATTCCAAGAATTTTGTCGATGGTTACTAGAGTTGTTGGAGGGAACTCCTCCAGTGTACACCAAAGGAGTTTGAGGAAACTCTTACGATGTACATTGAAGGAGTTTACACTAACTCATCTGAAAACCAAAAACTCAACTTAAATTTTTTTCTTAAGTGCCCAAAGTCGAAAGATGCAAATTTGTCTGAAATATGAAACTTAAAGTGGGAGGAGAAATCATCAAGACGACACAATTCAAAGAGTTTTCAAAGAAGAAAAATAAAGGGCCTCCATTTTCTCAGGTGAGGGAGGTCATCAAGAAAAAGTACAAGAAAATGGAGGGTTGTTGGTGCCTGGCACAACAAGAGACTTCTATTTTAATATAAATATGTTGACAAAACAGTGCACTTCATCAAGTAGATTCATGTTGTGTAGAGACACTTTGATGAATTTTTTTTGTAGACATCATAAAATTATAAACATTATCATGATAAACACCACATACAACACAAATTCTCAGTGAGGGATAATGTATTAATTAATAATCGAAACATATAAATTTAAAGGTCCAAATTGCATGTTTAGGACATTGTGATATAATCCATATGATATCATCAAGTAATGTGAAGATAATTCCTTCAAACTTTATTTGCAATTATACCTTGGGACATTGCTAGTTTTCAATGTTGAGTTGCTTTGTCCTTACAATCCCCCACTTATTTAATGGAATACTGTGTAACCTAAACCTCCAATTGATATAAATATTGTGTCCAACTTGCACACAAAATCTAACAACATCATTGAAGGACATTATGACACACTTGAAAAAAGTCTATACTTTTTCTTGTCAACATTTTCAAAGAGTATCAATTACTAGAATAGATTAAGTACTTCACTTGTAGGTGAAACACAAATTTCCTCATTTGTTAGACAATGACATGGAGATCAATTCTTCAACATAGATTTTTGATGCAATGGGGACCAACACCTCAACTCTTGATGCAATGGGGACCACTTCCAACCAGGGGGGTCATATATTTGTGCATCCACACAATTATAAAAAAAGGTGCTAATTCACTAAGTCTTAGCTCACTAGAACATTGTTATGTCGAGCATTATATAACATTTGTCACATGAGACTTAGCTCACAATTATTGCTCCAAATATCTACTTTGGGTTCAACATGATATTTCACATTGCATATCTTGTTAAGAGAGAATGAGGGTTTCTTTGAATAGTCTTTCAAAGATCGGTTTTATTTAAAGAAGATAGTAGGATTCAACATCAATATGACTCTTACCTCATTAAATATTATTAAAAGGATAGAGTGGGTTGCCTCACTCATTGAGTATGGACTAGTAGGGACAATTTTTTGTTTATATTGATAGTATTCCCTATCCTATTATCACCCTCTATGTATGTTCATGGAATCTAGTAAGGCCAAAGTTCCGAAAAGGATCTTGTCGAGACAAAGTTAGATTCAATCCATCTGTGTTTGGATTATTTTGGGCTCCCTATATTTTGGCTTTTGGAGAGGCCATTCCAAACTTATTTTTGAGTTCCAAAACCCTACCATATTATAAAAGTACATTTCTAGATCGATCCAGTCATATTTCATCAAATGTAAGAACAGTTTGTAAAAAAATCAACATTGGCCCCTTTCACTGGTCACTAGGTGGGTTCATGTGAGTCGGGTCTTGCAAAAATTGCAAAAGAAATTTTAATGCTTTTCAAAAAATCCAATGGTTGTACTATGTATTTCTCAGAACAATATTTCCAAAGAGCCCTCATTTTCCCAATTCTAAGTTTGTGTATATAAAGTGTGTAAGTTGTGCATCTCCTAGGGGGGTAAATTTCATAGTTATGACTTCATGGATCTGATTTTTCTCTGAATTAGACCTAGAGAGAAAATTAGGCTTATAGATAATGTAGGGATAACTAAGACCTTTCCAATGGAATATCATATGTCTATTTTTGACCCCCAGATGTTGACAATGAACCTTCACAAAATCAATGCTACTTTCAAGGAAAGTACATTTTGGTGGCAGAGATTTATGGTTTAAAAAGTGATAATACTAGGCACTAGAAATGAAATTAAAATTTATATTCTATATCTTACCTCAATACCTTTCTAATGACATACTGTTTTCTTCATTTTGATCTCGAATGACTCAATTAGTGCTTTCACAAGCCTATGAACCGGTTTGAGGGTGGGGTTTGGTTAGCTTACCTGGCAGATTTTTTGGGTAGTTGAATTAGTAGTTGGAAACATCAACTGAAATTTTTTAGATTACTTCATTGAACTAATTATTTATGACTTGTTGACCATACTTCATTTGCCTCATTTTGATATTGTATCAAAAAATAAAAACCTTCCCAAAATCAAGTCACTTGCAAACCCCACTAGCAAACTTGTGTTTAACATTAGATGTTCCTAGTTAAATTTGATGGCTTTGTCTATGTCATATTAGATTCTAGTTGCACAATTCAAAATTTCTTTCTAGGAGTTTTATAATGGTATGATCCATGTCTCATTCCACCTTCGTATGATATTGGTCCAACCTTGAGCTTCTCTAGTTAATTTTAGTGAAAAGGGTCAGAGGTGCATTCAATGTGTGGTCCACATTTCGAGGGAAAAATAAAATAATTAAAAAAATCAAAGAATAAATAAAAATGAAAATTTGCAGGAAAGCCACATTTTTTTGCATGAAAAAGAGGTAAAAAACAAAGAATAGAAAAATGAAGAAAAAAAAATAGTATCTCCTTCACCAAAAACCCCATTTACTCATTTTCTCACTGGAGAAGAAGAGTAGAAGTTCATTAGTTTGAGGGAGCCATGTCTAAGGGAAGGCATGGTAGAGTTTATTTTTGGGTAGGGGATTCACCATGTTTTGAGTAGGTACCCTTGAATTCCTTCCATCAGTAGGATTTGATCATTGATTTCTCCTTGATTGCATGGTTTCTATGGTGGAATAAGCTTTGGTTCTACTTTTAATTAATGTTCGTTTAGTTTGATAATTGTTGTTTCATATATTATTCTTGGTTTTGTGGTTAAATTTGTCTAGTAGGGAGGATATTTGAACCCCTCTCAGGCACCAATCCCAAGCCCATGCCATCCCTCTTAAATTTCTAAATTTGATGAAGTTATTGTTCCATGTATTTCAAAAAATATATAGAAGGGTGGGGTGGGGTGAAGGGCGGCTTGGGTTTGAACCTTGTACCCTTATTCTCCTCCCATTTCCTCATGCCCTTTTTCAAGATTTCAAAATTATTATTTGACCACCTCACACATGTGCACATTTCTACCCCCTACCTACAATACTATACATCTGCTCCTCTATCCGATTTCCCATCTTCCCTCATAACCCTCAATCACTTCACATAGGTCAATACCTACTCATATACATGTGTGGCTCCATTCCATACACCTCCATGTGTGAAATTCCACATGCACCTCCATTGCATGCCCCATCATTCTATTCTCATGACCCAATGCTCAAATAACTACTCCATTCATTGGCTCCCAAGATCCAAACATATTCCCACACGAAATATATATATGTGTGTGTGTGTGTGTGTGTGTGTGTGTGTGTGTGTGTGTGTGTGTGTGTGT
>JZKD02S1205746.1:0-12528 GCA_000966675.3 Picea glauca
AATAAATAGTAATAAATTATTGTTCAACAAAACAACATATTTCCACACAGGACAAACACCTTAAACAACCGCTCACACAACCATATCAACTATTGGTGCACCGGTGTTTTTACGTGGTTAAAACTTTCAAAGAGGGAAACAATCCAGGGCCTCAACCAATGCGGTCACTTGAGGCAATATATTAATGCAAAATAAAAATTTGTATATAAGAGTTTCTCACAATCGATCTTCAACAAATGATCTTCCCTACTCTTTCAATATAAATCATGGACCAATAATATGTTAAGCCACGAATCAATATAGTCCTTAGTATCGAGGAGAATTTGAAACATCAGATCACTTTATATCTAGAACATATCGTGACTGTCAGATTACATAACTACAAATGCATACTAATGTGTACCAAAGAACCACACTTTTACCCAAAAATACATTAGACCAAGTTGATATTAACTAACTCCTAAGTGTTTAAATATCCTAACATCTCCCCTTAAAAACAACTTGGGATAAGATTTAAGGATTTACAAAGGTGACACAATAGGAAAATGAAGTTGGCAATAGAGCCTATTTCCCCTTAATGACAACTTCTTGAACTCCTAACATAGATCGAAGTTTGGAAAACTTTGCTTCTATAAGAGACTTTGTAAAAACGTCTGCATCTTGATCCTTTGTAGGGAAAACAAGCACTTCAAGAACACGATATTGAATGAACTTTTTAATTAAGTGCATGTGTAACTCAATGTGTTTATAGGGCTGATGTTGAATTAGATCTTTGGTGACCTTGATGACACTTTGATTGTCACACCTAAGGGTGGTTGGATGTCGCTACTGGAATCCAAACTCTAAAAGGATCTATTGAAACCACGAGGCTTCTTGACATGCGTTAATTGATGCTTGATACTTTGTTTCTGCTAAAAAAAGAACGAGATCTTGTTGCTTCTTACAAGCCCAAGTGACAGATTTGGAACCAAACATGAAAACATAACATATAGTATACTTTTGATCATCAAGGTCGTTGATCCAATCGGAACCAGTGAAACCAACCAACAAGAGAGCCTCCCCTCAAATTGTAATGTATCCCAAACTAAATGGCACTTTGAATATATTGAAGTATCATTTTTGCATCTTTTCAATGGCTCTCATGGGGGTATTTACATGTACCAAGCAACAAGACCAACAACAAAGGAAATATCATTACAATGTGAGTCAAATACAAAAGGCTGCCAACTAACTCACAATACATAGTGGCATTTACTTTGGGTGTAGTACATGTGGCAACAGGTTTGGCTCTACACTGGAAGGGAGATGGGGTTGATTTACAATCTTCCATCTGAGAGTGATGAAGAAGGTCACATGCATACTTAGATTGAGAAAAAATAAATTTCTTTCTTGGTTCGCAATGCCTGGAGGCCAATGAAATAACAAATAACCTAAGTTTATCATTTCAAATTTATTTTTAAAGTTGGATTTCACATAGTTTAAAAGTTTAGGGTCTCTACCAGTGAGGATAAAGTCATCAACATAAAGAACAAATATTATGAGATAGTTTCATAATTTCTTGCTATAGACATTAGGGTCGGAATGACATCTAAAAATGTTGGTGTCAAAAATAAAGCTATCTATTTTAGCATACCAAGCTCGAGGAGCTTGCTTAAGACCATAGAGAGATTTCTTAAGGCGACATACAAGATTGGAGTAATTTTGAGCATAGTCAAGAGGTTGTTCCATGTAGATTTCTTCTTGCAAATCCCCATGCAAGAAGGCGGATTTAACATCCATCTGATGGACCTTCCATTTATGTGAGGCAGTAAGGGCTAGAACAAGGTGGATGTAATTCACTTTGGCTGTGAAGGTAAAGGTTTCATTATAGTCAATTATGTCAACTTGATAAAATCCTTTGGAAACTAATCGAGACTTATGTCTTTCAACACTTCCATTTGATGTTGATTTAATTCTATACATCCATTTACATCTGATAAGTTTTCTTCCTTTCAAAAGAGGTACAAAATCCCAAGTATCGTTCTCCATTAAAGAACTATAATCTTCATTCATTGTTGTGTCCCAATCTTGATGGCCAGAAGCTTTTGTGAATATTTTTGAATCATGAGTCTTTAAAACTTGAGCCAAAAGAGAGAAGGCTCACTAGAACTGCAATTGAGTATGACATTGATTTGTAGGATCACCGACAAGATCACTAGTTGTTTCTCATGTTGTACAAACTCATCTAGGAAGTTGTGGTGCTAGTGAATGTTCATGTTTAATGGACTTAAATGGAGGAAGACGAGCAGGTTAAGGTGGATTTTTATCCTCACTATCATCATTTGAAGAAGAATCCAAAATAGGATCACTAAAACAAAAGTTGGGAATTGAAGATAGCATAGACATCAAAGATGGCACAAACGTTGAATCAAGCTCGTAGGTCAAGAGATTTTCATCAATATAAGCATAAATAGTTAAACCTTAATCACACTCTATTCAATGGAATCCATACTATCTAATATGAGCTTAATCATTACTAGTGTAATCATAGTATTGGTCTGAACACTATCTCTTAATGAACATTGTTTTAATACTAATTCCATAATAAGGCAACTATACTAATCTTACTGATAACTTCTTGCTTGTTATCTCGTGCTTGTAACTATGCTTAGATTAGCTTGCATCCACTGGTTGCAATCAATGAACTCTATAAAAGGAGTATCATTGCAGGTCTATATCTTTCACTATGCTCTGTTATATATGTCAAATATGGATACTTACTCGTATCACCTATTCATTATGGTTTAGTTTATAAGCTTCTATTCCACATAGATCTCTATTTTACTCGTATCAACCTAAGCTTTCAGGTAATGTAATCCCATTGTTACTCTTAAGATCTCTCTCAATAATAATTTTATTGGAATGAGGTTGAAGAAGTAACATTTGACATCTTCAGAATATCCAACAAAAATGCACTTCTCACTTTTAAGTTGTAATGCTTTCATTTTTTTATCGGGAATGTGAGTTGAGGCTGCACTACCAAACACATGAAAGTGGCTTGATCTAGTTTAATTTTACTCCATACTTCTTCTAGTGCTATATTTTTTAAATCCTTTGTGGGAGTGTGATTTACTATGTAATTGGCAAAACTATTGGCTTCCGCCCAATAATGAAAATTTAATCCCTTATATTGAATCACACAATTTGTCATTTTCTTCAACGTGGGATTATTTATCTCAACAACACCATTTGGTTGTGGTGTGTATGGAACAATATGTTGCATTTGAATGCCATGTGTAGTGCAATAAGTTATAAATTTGTTGTTAACATATTCACCTCCATTATTTGTGTTTAACCTTTGCAATTGATGTCCAAATTGTTTTTTCTACAAGGGCCTTTTAGGCCAAAAACATGTTAAAAACTTCACTCTTAAGTTTTCATAAATAAACCCAAGTGCATTTTGAGAAGTCATAAATGAAAGTTAAGAAACACTTGCACCCAAAGAAAGGAGGAGAAGAAAGTGGACCACACAAATCACTATGAACAAGTTGCAAATGGGGTGATGCATGTCAAGAGGCATGTTTGTCAAAACTGTCCCAATGATGTTTTCCAAGAACACTACTGACACAAACTCCATCTGTACAAAAAACAAAAGGAAGACCAGTCACCATATTTTGATTACACAACTACTACAATGAGTGATAGTTTAGATGACAAAAACACTGATGCCAAAGTTTGCTCAAGTCATTGTTATGAGCAATGCAAATTGATGGAAAAGATGATGACCCAAAGTTGTTAAATTTGTACAACCTAGTAATATCATCAACAATTCCAATGGATAGAACATGCTTAGTGTAATATACCTAAAGTATGTTATGTTTACTATCATAATGTAGTAAATAAATATCATGTCATAATAGTCATAAGACAAATATCATGTAATAATAGTGATAGGACTATTATTATGTAATGTAGTCATTACTATGTAATAATGAGAAGTCGTGACTTTTGTTAAGGACGTGACTTATCACGCTTACATGTGTTTATATGCATGTGCATTGTATCTCAAGGATGTCAATGAATAATGAATAATAATTATTTATCCCTTGAAGAATATATGGATTCGTCTTTGTTATAATGGATGCTCAAGTGAAATGACTAAGAGGTTCATTTCAAGTTTTATCATAGTGGTTTTTTTCGAAGACTTGTTTGTGGTCAAGTACATTTTTTTTTCAATTGTTCCAATGATCTGTGATTAAGTTTATTTTGTCAATGACATTTTTAAAAAATGAGGAAAATTTCCAAGTATCTTTTAAAATACACTTAGAAAAATACCAAGTCAAACAAATATTCCATAATAGATGAATTTTGCATGAGGGAATAAAAATAAATATAAATCTCTCTTTACATGGAGAAATAAAAAAAAAGAAAATATAAACCTCTCTTTCATGGGAGATAAGACAAGTTTGAGACATTGTGAGAAGTTATCAAGGTTAATACAAGTATGTAAAAATACACGTAAAATTTAAAAGTGTGAAAAAATTAGTAACTTGATTAACGTGAATAGTTGTAAATAAAAAGTGAATAACGTGAAAATATTGGAAAAAGGTGAGATATTAAAGTTTATAAGAAATTTATTGTTAAAGTAAATAAAGGGTGGAAGTATATGTATTCTTAAGATATATTATTAAAAATGTCAAATATGTTGAATTTTCATAAGAGATGATATTGTATATGAATAAATATATTATTACAATGATGAGTGTTCTATATATAAAGAACATATGGTGACCATGGTGATCATCCATGAAGAGATGCGACCCTTGGGTAATAAATATATTTATACTTTATATTTTGTTATATATATTTATACTTTATATTATAAATATATTATTACATTAGTAATATTGTTTAATAATTAATAATCATATTATTAATTATTAATCTAGTACAATGTCTTTTTTATGTTGCCCAAACATCAACACTCCCTCTCAACGAGAGAGACATTCTACATTATTCGAAGATTATCTTTGAAGATTACATGTGGGTAGCTCTCAAATAGCTTCAACATGTCACCATGACATCCATTACCTTGCAATGCGTATGTACCTCATCATGTGCACCCTTGTGACTTCACAACCAATGCATCCAAGGAGGGTGGGTAATTCTCAAATAACTACAACATGTTCCCAGGACATCCACTACCCTGCAATGCATCAATATATGATCATGTATACCCTCGGTCTTAGTGCCAACCCTTTTTCATGTTGGATGAGTTCCACCTGTCTCACTGCAAGCCCTTTTTCATGCTGGATGAGTTCCACCTGTCTCAGTGCCAACCCTTTTTAATGCTGGATGAATTCCACATGTCTCAGTACCAACCATTTTTCATGTTGGATGATAACACTCAATTCCATCCATTTTTCATGTTGGATGAGTTCCACTTGTCTCAGTGCCAACCCTTTTTCATGTTGGATGAGAACACTTAGTGCCAACCCTTTTTCGTGCTGGATGAGTTCCACATGTCTCAGTGCCAACCCTTTTTCATTCTGGATGAGAACACTCCCACTGAAGAGGGACCACACCAAGCTTGTCCTTGAAGTACTCAAACTTCATCCTCGACAGCGGCTTGGTAAACATGTCCACAAATTGATCCTCTATAGTCACGAAACCAGAGCCTCATTGCTCCCTTTTGCAACATATCCTTGATATAGTAATATCTGATCTCAATATGATTCGACTTGTCATAAACCACAAGGTTCTCTGATGAATTCATGCAAGTCTGGTTGTCACACCAAATGCAGGTCGCCTCAATTTTGAGACCAAATAACTCGGACAATAGTTCTCGAAGCCACACTGCTACTACACATGCTTCCAAATACCCAACATCAGTGGTACTGAGCGCCACACATGATTGATTTCTGCATCCGACAGAGCTTCTTACTCCTTTCTGTAGTACCCAACTCCCTTTAGAACTAACCATCTAGCTTCCTCTCGAGCATTGAATATCAACTGAATCTTCAACCTGCTGACTTTATCACTTGTTCTCTAGAACAAGTCTCGTCATCCTCTTCTTGCAGGTCTTACCTACAAGTCAAATTCAGTCCAATAGTCTGCAATTTTGGAATCCACATTGCTTCATGACTTGCTGCACATGTTGCGACATACTCATCTTCAGCCATACTAAGCACCACACATGACTGCTTCCTGCATCCGATGGAGCCTCCTGCTCCTTACTATTGTACCCAGCTCCCTCTCGAACTAATTGTCTGTATCCCTCTCGAGCACTGAATATCAACTGGATATTCAACATGCTCACTTCATCACTTGTCCTCCAGAACAAGTCTCATCATCCTCTTCTTGTAGGTTTTAACTACAAGTCAAATTCAGTCCAATATTAAGAAATTTTCATGGCCACACTCCTTCACGACTTGTTGCACATGTTGCCACATGCTCTTCTTTAGCTATACTGAGTGTTACACACAACTGTTTCATGTTTCTCCATGAAACCATATTGGATCCTAGACTGAAGCAATATACTGAAGTACTCTTCCGATCAGGAATATTGTCGGACCAATATGAATCTGAATATCCAAATAACTTGAACTCGTGGTCTGTCATATACCTGAGACCCTAATCCAATGTACCCTTAAGGTACCTCATCACATGTTTTGTTGCGACCAAATGAACCTACACGAGTTGCTCCATATAATGACTCAGGGTGTTCACAATAAAACACATATCCGGTTTTGTGTCAAGTTCATCAATGAACCCACCATCTCCTTGTATAAAGTAATATCCACAGTATTTGAAGTCGTATCCTGCAACAACTTTAGATTTGATACCATAGGTGTAGCCATTGCCTTGCAATCCAACATCCTGAACCTCTCCAAGATTTCTATTGTATACTTCCCTTGATTTAGAAAGATCTCATCATGTCTCTACCATACCTTGGGACCCAAAAAGTAATGCATCATCTCGAGATCTTTCATCTCAAACTCAACAATCAATTTTTTTTTCTTACACTCTCAGATGAGCTTTTCCACGCCTACTAGAAATAGGTCATCCATATACAACAATAGTATTACCGAACCATCATCCACAACCTTAAAGTAAAGGTTAGGATCTGCACTATTGTTTGTAAACACTAAGCTCATCAGAAAATTGTCGATCCTGTCATACCATGCTCTGGGTGCTTGCTTTAATCCATAGAAAGCCTTCTTCAATCTGCACACTAAGTGTCCCGCAATTGTCACATACTCAATGGAGTGTTCTGTGACTACAAGGACCATTCTTCCTGATCAGGTTGCCATCTGTACCACACGAAGAATTCCAGTCCTTCTAGATGTGGAAAGCCATGCACTTTGAGTCTTATGTCCTTAGAAGACTATGTCAGGGTCATTCTCCATTGGTCAAATTACCATGACCAATCCCAAGAGAATGTCAACCTGATGGTGAAATATTAACACTTAAGAATAAATTCCAAAATCACATAAAATCTCAACACTCCCTCTTAATGAGGAAGGTATTATATCCGGCACAGACTCTAACACTATCGCCATACACACAAGCTCACGACCATTGACTCTCGGGCACACGAATCTATACATCACAGGAAATCCATAGTGACTTCACAGCATGCATCCAGGGTCGGTGGGCATCTCTCTAATAACTACAACATGTCATCATGAGACTATCCATTTTCCCGTAGAAAACATCTGAAGCCATCACTCCCTCTAAGACTATATAGTCTTCAGAGTCATATGCTCCATCTACATGTGTTGAACTCCTCTTCTTCTTCAATACATGGATGTGCACACTTCTATGTCTAGATAGTCTTGCTTCATGTTTCTTCCCGCGACTGTCATTATGGCTCATTCTCAGAGCTATTACATGTGACGTACCTGGAACAAGAAACAAGAACAACAAAAAGCATCTTCTAGAGGAGATCAATTTATCTTGTATACAACTATATACAATTACCCTCTACGTCTTCTATTAACACACATCCATCATATACGCGATGTCATACGACTAACCATGTTTATTTTCTAGTGTTAAATTAGACAAGCACAATTGTCCACAAGTGGTAATTACTTACATCGATATTGCTTTAGTAAACTCTAGAACATCACTAAGTAATTACACTTAGAAAATTTCAATTACTTAGAAACTTCGGTCTCTTCCTTAGATCACTTTCCATGTGTGTGAGAGAGAAATATGTATGTCTATTGTTGTGTCTTTTTATAATAATATTAAATTGATCCAAAAAGATACGTCTCTTTGAAAATTAAATTAAATTTTCTTTCTTATAAATAGTTGGAGAATACCTCTGGTAACTACCCAAAGATTAATTTGGTTATAATCCATCCACATAGTATTTGACTTTGTTAAATTGTTTCTCCACAATTCATGCGATTCTTTGCATAAATATAGGTAGAAGTAAATATGCAGTACATTCCTCATATTTAGGTAATTGAACATTTTTACTAGAAATTACTGTCCACCATAATTTATGGAATTCTTTCTATAATTTAGGTAGGAGTAAAAAGTAAATATGTTGTACATAGAGATTGCAACAACCCCATAAATTTANGAGCCTCATTGCTCCCTTTTGCAACATATCCTTGATATAGTAATATCTGATCTCAATATGATTCGACTTGTCATAAACCACAAGGTTCTCTGATGAATTCATGCAAGTCTGGTTGTCACACCAAATGCAGGTCGCCTCAATTTTGAGACCAAATAACTCGGACAATAGTTCTCGAAGCCACACTGCTACTACACATGCTTCCAAATACCCAACATCAGTGGTACTGAGCGCCACACATGATTGATTTCTGCATCCGACAGAGCTTCTTACTCCTTTCTGTAGTACCCAACTCCCTTTAGAACTAACCATCTAGCTTCCTCTCGAGCATTGAATATCAACTGAATCTTCAACCTGCTGACTTTATCACTTGTTCTCTAGAACAAGTCTCGTCATCCTCTTCTTGCAGGTCTTACCTACAAGTCAAATTCAGTCCAATAGTCTGCAATTTTGGAATCCACATTGCTTCATGACTTGCTGCACATGTTGCGACATACTCATCTTCAGCCATACTAAGCACCACACATGACTGCTTCCTGCATCCGATGGAGCCTCCTGCTCCTTACTATTGTACCCAGCTCCCTCTCGAACTAATTGTCTGTATCCCTCTCGAGCACTGAATATCAACTGGATATTCAACATGCTCACTTCATCACTTGTCCTCCAGAACAAGTCTCATCATCCTCTTCTTGTAGGTTTTAACTACAAGTCAAATTCAGTCCAATATTAAGAAATTTTCATGGCCACACTCCTTCACGACTTGTTGCACATGTTGCCACATGCTCTTCTTTAGCTATACTGAGTGTTACACACAACTGTTTCATGTTTCTCCATGAAACCATATTGGATCCTAGACTGAAGCAATATACTGAAGTACTCTTCCGATCAGGAATATTGTCGGACCAATATGAATCTGAATATCCAAATAACTTGAACTCGTGGTCTGTCATATACCTGAGACCCTAATCCAATGTACCCTTAAGGTACCTCATCACATGTTTTGTTGCGACCAAATGAACCTACACGAGTTGCTCCATATAATGACTCAGGGTGTTCACAATAAAACACATATTCGGTTTTGTGCTTGTCAAGTTCATCAATGAACCCACCATCTCCTTGTATAAAGTAATATCCACAGTATTTGAAGTCGTATCCTGCAACAACTTTAGATTTGATACCATAGGTGTATCCATTGTCTTGCAATCCAACATCTTGAACCTCTTCAAGATTTCTACTGTATACTTCCCTTGATTCAGAAAGATCTCATCATGTCTCTACCATACCTCGGGACCCAAAAAGTAATGCATCATCTCGAGATCTTTCATCTCAAACTCAACAACCAATTTTTTTTTATTACACTCTCAGATGAGCTTTTCCACACCTGCTAGAAATAGGTCATCCATATACAACAATAGTATTACTGAACCATCATCCACAACCTTAAAGTAAAGGTTAGGATCTGCACTGTTGTTTGTAAACACTAAGCTCATCAGAAAATTGTCGATCCTATCATACCATACTCTGGGTGCCTGCTTTAATCCATATAAAGCCTTCTTCAATCTGCACACTAAGTGTCACGCAATTGTCACATACTCAATGGAGTGTTCTGTGACTACAAGGACCATTCTTCCTGATCAGGTTGCCATTTGTACCACACGAAGAATTCCAGTCCTTCTGGATGTGGAAAGCCACGCACTTTGAGTCTTATGTCCTTAGAAGACTATGTCAAAGTCATTCTCCATTGGTCAAATTACCATGACCAATCCCAAGAGAATGTCAGCCTGATGGTGAAATATTAACACTTAAGAATAACTTCCGAAATTACATAAAATCTCAACACTCCCTCTTAATGAGGAAGGTATTATATCCGGCACAGACTCTAACACTATCTCCATCCACACAAGCTCATGACCATTGACTCTCGGGCACACGAATCTATACATCACAGGAAATCCATAGTGACTTCACAACATGCATCCAGGGCCGGTGGGCATCTCTCTAATAACTACAACATGTCATCATGAGACTATCCATTTTTCCGTAGAAAACATATGAAGCCATCACTCCCTCTGAAACTATATAGTCTTCAGAGTCATATGCTCCATCTACATGTGTTGAACTCCTCTTCTTCTTCAGTACATGGATGTGCACACATCTATGTCTAGATAGTCTTGCTTCATGTTTCTTCTTGCGACTGTCATTATGGCTCATTCTCAGAGCTATTACCTGTGACGTACCCAGAACAAGAAACAAGAACAACAAAAAGCATCTCCTAGAGGAGATCAATTTATCTTGTGCACAACTATATACAATGACCCTCTACATCTTCTATTAACACACATCCATCATATACTCGATGTCATACAACTAACCATGTTGATTTTCTAGTGTTAAATTAGACAAGCACAATTTTCCGCAAGTGGTAATTACTTACATCGATATTGCTTTAGTAAACTCTAGAACATCACTGAGTAATTACACTTAGAAAATTTCAATTACTTAGAAACTCCGGTCTCTTCCTTAAATCACTTTTCATGTGTGAGAGAGAGAAATATGTATGTCTATTGTTGTGTCTTTTTATAATAATATTAAATTGATCCAAAAAGATACGTCTCTTTGAAAATTAAATTAAATTTTATTTCTTATAAATAGTTGGAGAATACCTTTGGTAACTACCCAAAGATTAATTTGGTTATAATCCATCCACATAGCATTTGACTTTGTTAAATTGTTCCTCCACAATTCATGCGATTCTTTGCATAAATATAGGTAGAAGTAAATATGCAGTACATTCCTCATATTTAGGTAATTTGACATTTTTACTAGAAATTACTGTCCACCATAATTTATGGAATTCTTTCTATAATTTAGGTAGGAGTAAAAAGTAAATATGTTGTACATAGAGATTGCAACAACCCCATAAATTTAGCACTCCTAAGACTTTACTCTACTCTCATATTTTTGGGCCCTCCTATAAGGGAGTCAAGCCTAGTCCCGCTCTGATACCATGTTGAATTTTCATAAGAGATTATATTAGATATTATTTTCGAGATTAACTGCATAGTGTAAGTCTAGATATTATTTTCGAGATTAACTGCGTAGTGTAAGCCTAGTCCCGCTCTGATACTTACATTACGCAGTTAATCTCGAAAATAATATCTAATATCTTGCACTGCGGAAGCCCCTATATACTTAAGAGATTATATTGTATATGAATAAATATATTATTACAATGATGAATGTTCTATATATAAAGAACATATGGTGACCATGGTGATCATCCATGAAGAGATGTGTCCCTTTGGTAATAAATATATTTATACTTTATATTATATTATACATATACTTTATATTTATGCTTTATATTATAAATATATTATTACAATAATAATATTTTTTAATAATTAATAATCATATTATTAATTATTAATCTAGTAGAATGTCTTTCCGATGTTGCTCAAACATCAACAAAATATTATTGTCAAAAATATATTTCGAGGTTCAATTAAAGTGTTATAAAATTAATCATTTAGTTAAATCAAGAGAAAAAAAAAACCCTAGTGTGGAGGCTAAAAAATAAGGTCAATCATTATTTTACATCCAAGTCAATTTTTGTGAATAATATATATATATATATATATATATATATGCCAAGTTGAATTTATATTTCAAAATTGAGGACATTCTTCAAGACTTATAAGGAGATATTAATTTGAAGTTGTGTGGAATATTTAAAAAAAAAATGGATTTAATAAAAACAAGGAAGATAGGTTTTCTAACATAAAAAGTTCAATCGTGGTCCTTGGATTATTAAAACTCAAAGGGACTATTCAAAGGCAAGATATTATCATTGTTATTTGCCCATACAAAGAAGAAAATTGTTTTGATGTCAACTTGACGAATCAATTGTTAATTCCACATTCAAGTATATTTCTAAAGGGAGACATTTATGACAA
>JZKD02S1205768.1:43018-55449 GCA_000966675.3 Picea glauca
ATACTTCTTGGTAATGGTATTATAGAGTCTATATGCCTTAGAATATTTAGTATATCCAACAAGGATACATTTCTCACTTATGTCATCCAACTTTATCCTCATCTCTTCAGGTACATGTGCATAAGCTACACACCCAAAAATTATCAAATGAAAAACAGTACAACTTTTACCACTTCATGCTTCTTGGGGAACATGGTTCTTCAGAATCTTAGTCAGACTCCTATTCAGAATATAAACTGAACAAATAACATCATCTCCTTAATATTCATTTGGAATATTCTTCTCCTTCAACATACTTCGAGCCATATTCATAATGGTTCGATTCTTCCTTTCAGCTACTCCATTCTATTGTGGAGTACAATGAGTAGTAAACTGTCTCTTGATTCCATGAGACTGGAAAAACTCCATGAAATCAGTTAACATATACTCACCTCCTATGTCTGATCTCAAGACTTTAATATATTTTCCACTCTCCTTTTCAACCATAACTTTAAACCTTTTAAATATATCAAAAGATTCATACTTCTTCTTCAACAAATAAACCCAATTTTTTCGACTGAAATCATCAATAAAAGTCATAAAATAGACATTACCAGTCAGTGAAGGTGTTTTTATCGGTCCACATAAGTCTTCGTGAACAAGTTCCAGTGGATCTTTATCCCTATACGAAACTCCAGAAATAAATTTATCCCTGTGATGCTTTGCAAGTATGCAACTCTCGCATGAGCTTGCTGGTTGTTGAACACTGGGAAACCCCTTCAACATTTTCTTCTTCTGCAACAAATATATACCTCCAAAATGTAAATGGCCATATCTCAAATTCCATAACCATGACTCATCTAAAGCTTTAGATTTATAAGCATTCAAAGATTCAGTTAGATCATTTCTCATAATGACCGGAAACATTCTATTCTTTGTCATCTCTACCCTAGAAATCAATTGCTTACTTGGATACTTATCATAAATTGTACATACCTTGTTCTTGAAGAACACTTTGCACCTTTTCTCCATTATCTGTCCAACACTTAACAGATTGCATTTCGTATCAGGTACATAATAAACATCATCTATTTTTCTTCTTTCATCATTCTTAGTATAAACATGAATCATACCTTTACCATTAACTCTCACCTTACTGTCATTACCCAAATTTACCTCAGAATGAATACTTGTATATAAAATTGAAAACAAGTCTTTATTTCCAGTCATGTTATTGCTACATTTGTTGTCCCAAAACCAAACATAATTTGAACTTTCATGGGTGACATTACAAGTTAGGAACACAGGTTTCTGGTCATCCTTTGACTCCTCTGTCATGTGTGCAGATTGCTTTACAGAATTGGATGCCTCTTCCAACAATTGTTAGCATAATGTACAAATTTATTACAATAACAAAATTGTACCTTAGATTTATCATACCTCTTATTTCCTTGCTGCCTGGATCTGCTGCTACTCTCCCTTAAACTAGGAGGATTCTGTTGAGTTTTCTCCTTAGATTCATAATCATTTTTGTTGTCTATATGATTAGTAGTTCGACCTATTCTTCCTCTGCTACTAGGCCTTCCTCTTTATCTGCCTCTAGTAACATGCAACTTGGATTTGAAGGAATTCTCTAATGGATTATTATTTATCATATCTAGACATCCTCGATTCATGAGCAATCAAAGAACTAGTTAATTCATCAATATGCATTTGACTAATATCTTTAAATTCTTCTATGGGTACAACTACGGATTCAAATTTCTTTGGAAAATATCTAATAACTTTCTCAATTACTCTCTTGTCTGAGAGGTCTTCACCATACTACCTTAGATGATTCACAACATTCATGACTTGAGTCATGAAACTATCAACTGACTCACCGTCCTTCATTTTTAGATTCTCAAAGTCCCTTCTCAAATTCTAAACCTTAACAGTCTTCACCTTGGATACTCCTTGATAGTTGGTTTCAAGAGTTTCCCAAGCTTTCTTTGAAGAAACAACACTTGACACCTTCAAAAATATAGTTTCATTTAGTCCTTGTTGAATAAGACCAAGGGATTTGTTGTCTTTTTTTCTGTTCTCCTTCAGCAAAGCTCGCTCAACATTTGTCAGAGCCATTTATGCTGCTTTGTTAGCAGACTCTCAATAACCAATTGTAACAAACTCCCAAATATCTTGAGAACGCATAAATGTTCTCATTATGATAAACCATGAATCATAATTCTTTTCAGTCGAAGTTGGAATCTGTGATTCAATCAGACTACTATTTGTAGCCATTTCATATCAGATTCCAAATCACTGTACTCAGTTACAACAATGAACTAGAAATATTACTTGCTCTGATACCACAATAAAGGATGTAGGGGAGTGCTTCAAGAAACAACAAACAGTTACAACAAAAAATTTCAACACTGTGTAACAACATTAGTAAGCTACAACAACAGTTTCAACAATTGTTTCAATAACACTTTCAAAAACATTTTCAACAAACAATAAAGAGATATTACAACAAAGACTTAAGTAAACCATCCTTGCATCATAAAATAAAATCTATACTCCGATGCATACTCTAATTAAAATACAAACACAAAAATATACCCAAGCTACAACAAGAAATAAATATCGAGTTTACAAACTCTCAATGATAACAAGAACATAGCATAAATATAGAGCAATACTATGTTTCCCAATTCAACCCAATGCTACTCAAATTCTCTATGTATTTCATCTCTCTTATTCAAAATCATGATTACATAGATATATATACTGATGCAATTAGTCAATTACATTAAATTAACTTATCCCTTCGCTGTGCCTAAATCGTATTTGTTTTTTCAAAACATTGATTTCAAAATGATGATTACATAGATATATATACTGATGCAATTAGTCGGTTACATTAAATTAACTTACCCCTTCGTTGTGCCTAAATCATATTTGTTTTTTCAAAACATTGATGGTTCATTGCCCCCTTTGAAATTCGTTGAGCTGAGATAAAAAAATAGTGGATGAAAGGGTGTGGCCGTGATAACCTTTTAGAACTTCAGTGGTCAAGGCGGTGGAAAAAATATGGGCGGTGAAGTAATTACAATTTCTAACAAGAATGATTGTGTTTATGGAAGTCGAACCCTAGTGAATATGGGTGTGCATGTTATGATGAGTCTTTGTGAGGGGCCATGTCGATCCTAGCTATTGTGTGAAAGAATCATTGTGGACTGGTCATATTTGGAGAAGGTGTTGAAAAAAAGGGAAGTCATATCGTTGTAACTTCAAATTGTAGTTACGTCGAAAGGCGTATACCTATTGAAGATGGGTACAATTAATGATCTTTTAATTATAAAAAATAATCTTATGGCTAGCAATTGAAGATGCTGGCATATTCTTAGTTGTCCTCCTAAATCAATGAATGAGATTTCATGTTCATAACTTTCTTGCATTTTTTAATGGTTACTTTTCCTTGTTTATTTTTTCACATTTATTTAATATGATTAATATTTTACTGTGATTATCAGTGATTGCCATGTTGTTTACGATGTAAAACACCTCATTGTCAAGTTCCGTTTCTTTCTTTGGGCATTCATCAGCCACAATCATGTGGCTGTGCTAGTCTAAATACAATGAGTAACATGTAGCATTCAAGTAGAAGGAAGGTAACAGATTGTGGCATGTGGCGTCCAAAGAAAAAAGGTAAATCACGTAAAGATCAATTGCAGATTTGAAGCACCTGGTACATTGGTTGATTGATTGAACTATGGTATTTTGGTAAGTCAAATATCTACTCAAATATTTGGTGTTGGCATTATGAAAGTTTTCAAAACTAGCAAAGCATCGTTATTCAACATTTGTGATTGGATGCAAGAATAACAGGTTCTCTTGGTTGCACGAAGATCGTTAGAGATCGTTGAATCCTTGAATGTCCAATCAATATTAGTAGCCAATGTAGCACTACAGTTAACCTTGGATTCATTAATTGGAAGATCAATGATGAAGGATGGAGGTCGAGCAAAGAATAACACTCGACGAATTGCTCGTAATGAAATTCCAATAACGTTCCAACATACCAACAATTCTTAACTCTGTTTTTTTTAGCTCTGTATCCAAATTTCAATATTCATGTTCCATCTAGACGAATCAGATGATGGACCATTGTGGGATCCAAATTAGAAAACCCTTGCCTGGTTGATCATGAATTCACAGTGTAGATATGGACTCAGTAAAGGAATTAGATATGGCTATGAGATTACATAATAGGTGAAATCACGGTGATTGAAATGCACCCAGATTTTATGAAGAGATTTTCACTGCCACCGTTTTATGAAGAATGGTAACAACATGCTGATGGTTTTGAGTGCCTAGTCACAGGAGAAGTCAAGGGGAGTATTTATTCAATCCTTTACCAAATATTCCTGTAACCCATTTTTTTGGTGTTAATTGACAAGAGACAGAAGAGAACTGATTATTCTAGGGAACCAGATTGTGGTTACATAACATAAGGTAAATGTGATTTGCAAGAATTTGAACACAGACCAGAATATTAGTCGTTGACATATATAAAGATATTAGGGTATTGAAGCAGTGTGGATTCTGGTCATATAATCTAGATCTGCAAATTTGAGGAGGGAGTTTATAGATCGTACACAAAAGCACCGAGGATAAAGAGCAAGTCTATGGTTAGGATTTCATAAGGGTTTCAAAGCCTTCATTTATTTACTTCACCATGAGAAACTTGAATATAGTGAATAATTGCATAGCTTCAATCATCATTTTCAGGACTTGCACCGAGTAAGTAACCAGGACTTCCTAGACAATCACCCATCCCAAGACTCCTTTGGCTCAAGCGAGCTTAACTATGGAGTTTTCCTCACAATCAAGTCCACTTATATTTCTAACTAATTTACAAAACCTTAGAGAGTATTGTTCCTTATGAACTATTCAGTTAGAGCTCCCTTCACTCTTTATTTAAGTATAACATATTACATATAATTTTTGGGAATAACTGCGTAGAGTAAGTTGTCAGACAATTGACTTAGGTTGAGGGAAAATTGGTTTGGATTGATTGGTTTTCATTGATGTCAACCCTTGGAGAGTGATATTGTAGGTTGATGTCAACCCTTGGAGAGTGATATTGTAGGTTGATGTCAACCCTTGGAGAATTCCGGTAGCAAATTCTGGTAGCACAAAGGTATGGGTAAGGGACCCGAGTTTGTTTGAGGTATAAAGGCATGAAGATCAGTGAATATGTAGGTAAGATTATTCTAGATGGATATTACATGTCGTGTCATTTCCGGTGATATGTGGAACACCACATAACTCCTCACGGTTAGAGAGTCGGTTAGAGAATTATAGCCATGTGAAGTTGGAGAACTTGAAGCCCCTAGAAGGTCAAAGAAGTCAATTATTCTAGAAGCTCCTATAAGATGTGTACTAGTCAAATTGATAATAACTAGGATTTAATCATGGGTATGGTTGTTTCATTAAGAAAATAATTAAAAATAAATTAGTTGCAATAAGAGGTTGTGAGTAAAAATAAATTCTTTAAATAATAAAGTAGTCAAAGTGGTTGCAAAGAAAAATTATTTAAATAATAAAGTGGTTGCAATAAGAAGTGACGAGTTTACTATTTATGGATAAGTCAAAGTGGTTGCAATAGAAATTATTTAAATAATAAAGTTAGTTGCAACTAGATGTGGAGAACTTAYTATTTGTGGATAAGGTAGTTATAAGTGGACAAGTGGTTAGTGGGTTAGCCCAAAAAAGAAGGAAGTTAGGTTAAACTGATTAGAAGGTAACCCTTTGAGGAAGCTCCATGAAAGTATAAATAAGAGATAAAATCTTTTCTATTAACACCTATTGAATATTATTGAATATTTATTATTGTGTAAGGTTTATTGCATGTACTCATTGATACATCTGAAGTTGCACAAGTATGAGGTAGCACAAAGGGTTGACAACAAAAGTTTCAGAGTTTCAGAAATACTGAGAAAACCCTAGTTTCTAAGATGTACACGGGCTAACAGTATAATAGGGTGAGTACATACCTAGGCTAATAGTGTAATAGGGTGCGTACATACGTGGGTTGACAGTATAATAGGGTGCGTACATTTGGGAAAATCCATGAAATATTGAGTTGCTGAAGGAACCAGATACTCGGAGTCTAAATCAAGCTCCCATGAAGGTCCACAGTGATCAGGTACAACATATCCACCTATAGATTTAAAAGGTATGTCACATTCTTATGTGTAGTTGGATGTTGTTGTCTACGTGAGATATGGATATGAGGGTTTGAGGGTTTTCCCTAGAGAGGGTATTGGATGTATGTCACTTATTGTATAAGTCAAATATACAAAAGTACAGTGCTGGTATATTTGATATTATTCATTGGTATATCTTGTTGGTTCAAGTGTTGAGATATAGCTAGTATTTATTGGTACATGGTTGAGGGTTTTTTTATTGTGAAGTGCTACTGAAGTTGTTGGTTAGTTTGAGGTAGATCTAGTGTAGTACATGGTTGGTACATGTGTGAGTATTATTAGTATATCTTATGGTAAATTGTGAGAGACTTTTGTTCGTGGTATTGATATATGATTGGTACACACTTGAGGCTACATAACTGTGATTTTTGACACATGGTTTGATGTAAGGTTCTATGGTATTTGGATCATGGATTGTTTGATGTATTAATAGAGGAATTTTGTTGTTTATATTGGTATATGGTTGAGATACATGTTGGGACATATAGTTGATGAGTTGGCATATACATGAGGTGTATGGTGTGGTGATGGTACATCTTGATGAGTCATAGTTTGACTTGTTGGTACATGATTGGTACATGTTTGGTGCATTTTTAGAGGCACTTGCTAGTAGTGTTGCTGAAACATGATTGGTACATGTTTAGAGGAACATGCTACTAGTATTTGTGACACATGATTGGTACATGCTTGGCACATGTTTAGAGGCACTTGCTAGTAGTATTGTTGACACATGTTATATGGATGGTGTGGCATAGATTGTTAAGATATTTAGACACTTAGGAGTTAGTTAAGATCTACTTGGTCTAATGTGTCGTTAGGTAAAAGTGTTATTCTTAGTGTGTTTCTTTAGTATGCATTAGTATGCATTTGTAGTTAGGAAATCTGACGGTCACGATATGTTCCCGACATAGAGTGATCTGATGATTCATACTCTCCTCGATCTTAACGACCATTGATTCATGGCTTAACACCTGATTGGTCCATGATCTCTATTTAAAGAGCATGGAGGGTCATTTGTCAATGATTGATTGTGAGAAAATCTCTTGTAAAATACCTATGTAATCTTTTTCTTTTGCATTAATAAACTGCTCCAAGTGGCTGCGTTGGCTGGGGCCGTGGATGTTTTCTCGTAGGGGTTTTATCACGTGAAAACATCGGTGTGTTGATCTCTGATATTATTATGTGAGTGGTTACTAAAGGTGTTCATCCTCTGTTGGAATACCTATGTTTTTTAACATGGTATCAGAGCCTGTTTGAAGAACCGCTCTTGTTGTAGATCGAGATCGTGAAGCCGAGTTGCATCAACTCCATTTTATGTCATTTTTGTACATTTCTGGGATGAGAGGACCATTCCATTACATTCGGAGCACTTGTTTCAGTCAACAACACTTTTTGTTTCACTCGAAAAGGTTTCCATTTTCCCAAGATACAACCATTTCAGTCAGATCCAGAGGTATAAGGTCTGAATACGCATTTTAATTTTTTTTGCAGAGTATCATTTTGGTTTTATTTCGGTTTTGTAATATTTATTTCCGGGTTTCTACTCTTTTAGATCTGCGTATTTTCTTTGCCCCGTGCCCTGTGTGATCTCGGAAAATCAGAAACAGATAGGAAAAGGTGCATCTTCCGAGTAAGCTAACCGAGATCTAACCCTTGTTGTCATCGAGAAACAAAATTTTTTTCTTGTGTGAAAATAGTTTTTTTTAGCACGCTCTCCAAGGTCGTCTTCAACAACAACAACACCAATCCTCTTCCTAAAAAACACAATATGTTTTGCTAGACCATTTGGTTAAAAGTTACCTTATTAAGTAAGAGGTCTTGAGTTCAAGTCTTTCTTTTGTTACTTTTTTTTTGAAAAAGTTCATGCTCAAATTGTAAAGTGTATTTCACTTCAAGTATAAAAGTGAATCACTATAAGTAGCTTTAATATTTTATTTACTGTTATTTATTTTGCATGCAACTTTTCTTTTATAAAGTAACTTCATTGTAAAAGTGATCCCCACTTCTCTTTATAAAAGTGGGTCACTTAATAAAACAACTTACACTATCATGTGGTCATTTGGTTACTGTTTATGTCTTTTTTTAAAAGGGCATAACTCTCACATCTGAAGTCCGTTTTCAGTGTCATTTTTTTTAAAACCGCATAGATTTTCGAGATATTTCTATCCATATCATCAGTTTTAGGTTTTAAATCCATATTATCTGCATATTTAATATGGCTTCTACAAGTAATCTCTTTCTTACCAGCACCAACTACTCCCAATAGAAATCTCATATGGAAGATTTATTAAGAAGTAAAGGCTTGTACCAGATTACCTTGGGAAATGAAAAAACACCCATTGATGATGATAAGAAATTTAAATGGGCTAATAGGAGTGATAAAGCACGTGGACTATTCAAAATGTCCATCTTTCCTGATTTAAGGTTCCACCTTAAAGAAATTGATGACCCCCATGAAGCTTGGGAAAAGATTGAATCTGTGTTTGGTAAACTCAATATTATTTGAGCACAAAAGTTAAAAAATCAAGTACTGAACTTAAGTCCAAGTGATTTTTCTTGCGTTAGAGGCTATCTATCTAAGTTTAAAACACTCAAAATGTTATGTGAATAATGTGATATACAAATGGAGAAAGAGCGTTGCATCTATCTTATTCTTTCTAAGCTAGGTAGTGCATATTTTGTGTTTGTATCTACCTTTTATGCCATAAGAGAGGCTCTAGGGAAAGCTTATAAAAACCCCACTCTTGAGTCCTTCTGTGCTACTTTGATTAGAGAGGAAGATAAGCTTGTACAACTTGGAGTGATCATCACTGCAGGTACCTCCAACAAAGCCTTAGTTGTCCAATAGAAAGATAAACCCAAGTATCCCAAGAAGCAACATCCTCGCTACAACAACAAGCAACATAAGGGTCTCAAACCCGCTCAGACGACTTCAACTTCTAATGGTGACAAAGGAGTAAAATATAAAAATAAGAAGACTGACAAACATTGCAACTTTTGTGATAAATATTCTCATGATTAGTCCAAATGTTTCAAGAAGATGGCAAATTTAGAAGCAGTAATGAAGAAGCACAACATCAATATCGATTCTACTTCTTCTTCTTCTTCTCATGGACATGCACTTTTCGCTTCTGGTTTCTCCTTCAATACAACTTCCACTTCTTCTTCTGATGAGTGGCTTATTGATTCAAGAACATCTTATCATATGGCTAAGAATAAGGACATATTTTCTGCTCTAAATGAATGTAACACCAATAAAATATTTGTTGGTGATGATGGATCTCTTAGTGTTGTAGGATCTATAATAGTTCAAGTAGATAATGGTCATTTCAATGATGTATTATGTGTTCCAAGTCTTTCTTGTAACTTTCTATCAATATATCAAATCACTCATTCAGGTGAAGGTAAAACTGTAGAGTTTTCACCTCACCAAGTTGTAATCAAGGATCTAAAAGATCCTAAGCATGTTCTTGCAACTGGAATTGTTGATGATATTACCAGGTTGTACAAGTTTGAAAACTTTGGGTCATCATATTTTTAATCAGTTTTTGTTGCTCATAGTGATGACTTGAGAAAACGTTGGCATGAGCGGTTTCGTCATCTAAACTATCGCTCATTGCAACAACTATGTAATCAATAAATGGTGACTATTCTTCCTCCTATTTCATGCAGAGGTGGTGTTTGTGATGGTTGTGTTCTCGAAAAACATCATTGGGACAATTTTGACAAATGTGCTTCTTGGCACGCCTCGGGTCCTTTGCAACTTGTTCACAGTGATTTTTGTGGTCCACTTTTTTCTCCTTCTTTTTCTGGGTGCTTACATACTTGGTTTTACTTCTTAAAACTTAAGAGAGAAGTTTTTGACAACTTTTTGACCTACAAGGCGCTTGTAGAAAAGAAATATGGACATCAAATTCAAAAGTTAAGAACAAATAATGGAGGCAAATATGTGAACAATAATTTTACAAGTTATTGCACTACAAAGGGCATCCAAATGCAACACACTATTCCATATACACCACAACAAATTGGTGTTGTTGAGAGAAAGAACCGTACATTAAAAGAAATGGCTAATTGTATGATCCAATCTAAGGGATTAAGTCTAAAGTATTGGGTAGAAGCAATTAACTGTGCAAATTACATAGTCAATCACAATCCCACAAAGGCTCTTAAAAATATAATACCGGAAGAATCTTGGACTAAAATTAAACCAGATGTAAGTCACTTTCGTGTATTTGGCAGTATAGCATGGGCTCACATTCCTGATGAGAAAATGAAAGCAGTGCATCATAAAAGTGAAAAGTGTATATTTGTTGGTTATTTTGAAGATGTCAAAGGCTATAGACTTCTTCAACCACATTGTAATGAAATTATTATTAGAAGAGATGTTAAATTTGATGAAAATATCTTGGTCTGTGAGCCTAATTCGACGATTGTGCCTTCTTCGTCCTGCGAGCCATCTTCGATGTTTGTGCCTTCTTCTGTTCCTATTCTGGTTTATTCTTCAGATGATGACAGTGATGATGAAAATCTACCTCTGTCTGCTCACCTTCCTCCAGATGAGTCATTTGAACCTGAACTAACACCAGTTCCACTGCTTCCTAGATGGGTCCATTCAACATGAGAAACAACTGGTGGTCTTATCAGTGATCCTTCAGATCAACGTCGAACACGTTCACAGTTCTAGTGAGCCTCTTCTCTTTTGGATCAAGTTTCAGAGACTCGTGATCCAGAGACATTTGTAGAAGCTTCAGGTCATCCAGATTGGGATACAACAATGAATGAAGAGTATTGTTCTTTAATGGAAAACGATACTTGGGATCTTCTACCTCTTCCAAAAGGAAGAAAACTTGTCAGATGTAAATGGTCTATAGAACTAAGTATGCATTAGATGGAAGTGTTGAAAGACACAAGGCTCGGTTAGTTGCCAAAGGATTTTCCCAAGTTGAAGGAATTGACTATAATGAAACTTTTTCCCCTATAGCCAAAATGAATTCCATCTGTCTTGTTCTCACCCTTGCTACCTTACATAAATGGGAGCTCCATCAAATGGATGTTAAATCCGCCTTCTTGCATGGAGATTTGCAAGAAGAAATCTACATGGAACAACCTCCTAGCTATGTCCATAATGACTCTAGCCTTGTTTGTTTCCTTAAGAAATCTATTTATGTTCTTAAGAAATCTCCCCAAGCTTGGTATGCCAAAATGGACAACTTTCTTATTGACACTGGATTCTCTAGATGCCATTCTGATCCTAATGTCTATACCAAGAAAGTAGGAAACCATCTTATAATCCCTATCCTTTATGTTGATGACCTTATCCTTACTGGTAGTGAATCAAAACTTTTAAACCATGTGAAAACCAACCTTAAGAAGAAATTTGAAATGACAGACTTAGGCTTTTTTCACTATTTCCTTGGCCTCCAAGTTTTGCAAACCAATGAAGGAATTTTTATTTCCTAGTCTAAGTATTCTTGTGAGCATCTTCGTCGCTTTCACATGGATGATTTTAAACCATCCCCTTCTCCCTTCCAGTCAGGAGTCGAGCTTATTTCCACCTGTACTTCTCATGAAGTTGATGCCACCCTGTATCGTCAGTTAGTTGGTAGCCTCTTATACTTGACTCATACCCATCCTGATATTTCCTTTTCTATTGGTCTTGTTGCCGGGTATATGCAAACACCCCATGAAAGCCATTGGAAAGTAGCTAAAAGGATCCTTCGCTATGTTCATGGTACAGTTTATGTTAATGTTTAAGCCATTATTATAGATGTTTTCATTTCATTAGATAACAATAGCATAATCCAAGATCACTGAGAAATACACAATCACAAGAGACACAACATTTATCCTGGGAAACCCTCTAGGGGAAGAAAACCCAACAAAACTTCCTTAATATAAATATCCAATACAATGCCAAGACATCTCTATGCTAAAACAGAAAGTCCACTCCAAGATATGTGCCACTCTCTCTCTCCGTTTCCACTAACAGATCAGAACTTGTCTCTCAAACTGAGCAAGTGAGTTGTGTTTAAGTGAGGCGCTAGCCTCCTTTATTTATACAAGTCTGGCACATGTGAAGTGTCTCTTCACTGGCAGGGCCGACTTCTCAAACTGGGTGGGTAAACCTACCTTTATTATATTTCTGGGTCTCTTTAATAACTGCTGGGGCCGACTTCTTATTCTGCCTATTACAAT
>JZKD02S1205768.1:61754-72979 GCA_000966675.3 Picea glauca
TGGGAATAATTAATAGTTGTGCTAAAATTTTCAATCCTAAAATAAAACTAACCAATTTATCCAATAATTTTATGAAGTTAGTATTAAAACCTAATTCGATTTTCCTTAGCTAAAATTTGCATGAGAAATATTTTTTGGAAAATTTATCCCACAAAGGAAAATTTTGATGGGGGGATAATTTATGGTATTTTTTGTCAGAGATGTCCTTTAAACATTCTAACAACTTCATTCATCAAGAAAATTCATGGAGATATTAGTTTGGGCTCATTTTTTTAGCAGCAAAAGTACTAGCATCCCAAAAATCAATTAACTTATGACAGTGAGATAACAACTTGTAAAGTGTTGCAATTCTAGAAACAATGCTAAAGTTAAAGTAATTAACTTGTTATTATTGTTTGGGGAGAATTTGTTTGACAACATGTATTGTAGAGTTGTGTTTGATAATTCATAGCTAGAAATTGATGTAAACAACAAGGTTTTAAATACAAAAGCTACATGAAATATGCCTAGACAACTTTCATTTGACATGACATTTTCAAAATTCAACTAAAGAAAATTCAAAATTATAAGGAGATGATATTTACATCAAGTTTTGAAAGTATTGGAAAGTTACCTTCAAGGTCAAATTCATGGGGGTTGTTTGAGTTAAACCTCATTATAGTTCACCCTCCCAATATTCATGTAAGCTTTAGAGTATGGTAATTATAGTAGTGACAATGATGAGATCCTTTCCCTTAGAAATTGCCATCAATAAAGTTAAGAAACATTAACCTTTTCACCGCAAAATATCATCCCAAATAACAAGTTGACACAACTAGAAGGCATGCAAACCTTGTTCAATATTGATGTGTTTTCTTTCCTTTTTTTGTAGATTGATAGAGAGAGTTGGTATTCATGATTTGTGCTCCTAGATATATAAATTTGAGAGGAGTTGAGGCGGTTAGATAGTAATTTTCTGGGCAGTTTGATAGAAGTAGTGGAACCTTCCATCCAAAAGATTATCTCCATCATTGCATACCACTACACCAATGGAATCTTGTCATGTTTTGTCAGTATGATATAATTCATGTCTCTTGAATAATAAATCGATTTCATTCGAATATGCCTTATTTATGGATCTTACAATCTCTCTGTTGAATGTTAGTCTAATAGTATTGTAGTGATTTGGTTAGATTTGAACCACTTTCTTTGATTTCTTATTCACTTAAGGCACATATTATCCTCATTTGATTCACTTTCTCTCATCGTTACAATTGTCTCAAGAATTTGATCTCAACCCATTGATTTTTAGTAAGAATTTGTCCCTACTCTTAAATGATTCCAGACATCTTGAGAGTAAGTTTTGTGTGAACTAATCAACTATATTGTTATGCAAATGCATTAGTTTGATAACGACATACAACCCCTAGAGACACCCCACCAAGACTATAAAAATGCCAGTCTAAATGGAGAGGGATCTAGTTGTGATAGGACTATATTACCTATAATTATTAGGTGAGCTTGCTACTATATATTTTTGTGAAAAAAAATTGGCATTGTTGTCGGGGACTTCATCAATCCTTGGATATCTGTAAAAATAGTAATGATATTCATCAATGATATTTTATTTTATTTATATTTTCTACCTCACATGGAAACTCCTATTTTGTAGGGGTACATCACATTTGACCACCTAATAATATCTCCATTATTTGACCCTACACAAGGCATAGTTCCAAGGATTAATGAACAATAGAACACAAGTGTAGATCACCTCCTAAGTATCCCTTGGTGACTCCATTGAAAAAGGATCATGATTGGCCATGGATGTTGAATCGATATGATGGGTGTAGGATAATTTATCCTTGGTTAAGTAGTTTTTCACATTAAGAGGGAGAAGAGAAATTGTTCCCATGTTTTATGTCAGATTTGCATGGAATTGCATAAGATTCATTCCTCATTCTAAACAATAAAAAATTTAGTGGGTTATGCCTTTGATTTTGATTTAGATTTTCACTCCCTCTTATGGAATGAGAACCCAAAAAATTTAGGGAAAGATTTCTACACTACCCTAAGAGTGCAATAATTCCTTGTCGTTGAAAAGGAATAGAATACTGGAATCTTTTCATGCGATGAACTTTCTTCGAATGAACAAGGGTTATTTCTTGAAACAATGTTAATACACCGACTAGTTAAAGTATCGACTCTTGTGATTAGGATCTTGATAAGGTGTCTTTGTAACATCATCTTTCCTTCTCATACTTGCAGTGTTTTCTTGATTATGTTTTGGTATTATCTCTTCGTCATATACATGAGTTACTTTGTTGATCATTGAATTTATATTAGCAAGTACACTTAGAATTTCCATCATTTGTACTTTGACATGTGACAACTTATTTATTTCAATGGAGCCAGTCATTGTTTCTTTATCAATCAATGATTCCTTTCTAGTAAGTTTCTTTAGCATTTCTTTATGTGACTTATTTTCACCTATTAAATTCTTAATCTATACGATCAAGTTTTGACTATGATTCTTAATGAGAGAAGTTCTTCATATTTATCAATGATAACCTTTTCAACTTCTTTCTACATTTTTTTATTGACTTCTAATTATCTTGAAGGATGATCTTTGAGATATATTTAAGGTCTTCTTATGAGGCCACTTATGAGAATGGCTTAATTCTAAGGTCCTGCAATGTTATTTTCTTCTTCTTATAGTAGAACGCCACAAACTTTTTCTCCATGTTTAAGATGGAGGTACCCATGTTTCTAAATAGGTTGAATCGAGAATTATATTGACCTATTTTATAAACAAAGTTGTAACAATGAATTGGGATATGTATTTATAACCATCAATTGTTACTTGTATGTCCTTAATTTCATATTCATAGTCAAAAGGGCCTTTGTTTTTTATAATACTTGGCTCTAGAATTACTAACTGATTGGTGAAGTCAACGCTTATGCAATTTTCTTTATGGTTGGTACCAATAATGATGTTAATATTATTTTCTTGAATACTCCCTTTGAATGTTAATAAACCAAAGCATGAGGTTGGGAGACCTTTGTAGAAAAAACATTCCTTCCTTTTTTTTAATAAAATCCATTTTTAAAATACCTTTTTCTCTTTTAGAAACCTCAAATACCCCTTTATATCTCTTGGTAATTACTTAAGACCCCACTCGTTGAAACTTAAGTTAGATTTATAGTGTACCTCTCAATATACTCAATCGAGAACCTTTTTATTTTATAAAGTAACATTAATATCCTTTTTTTAGGGCTTTGAATACCCTTTTTCTTAAATGCACCTTTAAGACATATGTAAAAAAGTCACCTTAATGCAACCGTCACAATTTTTTAAGTCATGATTATTCAATTTATCAATTGGTATAAACTTGTACAAGACCTTAACCTTAAGTTATTTATTGAATTGTATATTTTTGTAAGACACCAATTCTTCAATTGCCAAAAAACTCAACATGAATTCTAGTTTTCACAGCTAGAGGGAGGGATGTGTATGGACAAATGTAAAGGAAATCGAGTCAAATCATGTGTGGTATGGAAAGAAAACATGATTCAAATGGTGGTGGAAAGAGAATGACTTGTATAGAGGTGGCTATTGTGGTATAGATGATACATTAATAGATAGAGAACGATTCATAAAATAATGATTGATTTGGTATGGAGCATGGTGGTAGACATATGTTGGCCCTTGACCAAGTTTTGGGAGATCCTTGGTCAAGTTCGACCTATTTTGGGACTTTGACAACCTGTCGAAGGCAGAGTGAAAGATGAAGCAGAGATCGTGGGATCTCGACCCCTTTTTTTGGATTTGGGATTATGTAATGGGTATGGGGATGTCGGCCCATGGGTTTACCCATGTTTAGGCCTAGTATGTATGTATAAATAGATGCTAAAGCAATGTAGTAAGTACTAATTTCTAAGTGATAGATCTATGTGATCAAATGATTGTAAGTTCGTTGTGCATACTTTGTGAGGCTCGTAGAGCTACATGCAAATAATTGTAAGAAGGAATTATAAGAGGGCTTAGTGTTGTACCCTAGCTCTAACAAGGAGGATCTGGTGGAGTGCGCGTAGATCTCCTGTCTTCTGCGGAGTAGGACTTTGATTCTATATGCCTGTAAGATGCTTGACAAAGATAATAAAGAAGAAGAGTTGGTGGACATATCCCCAGGGTGGGGGTGATCCATGTACATGTTGTGTTGCTATGCTTTGTGCAATGTCTTGATGTGTTTATGTCTTTACTTGTTAAGTGCTTTGACATAGATAGATAGATCTATTTATGCTTTGTGATAATGATGTATATGGATGTAGATCTGACCTATGTGAATGTGCTTAGTGCTTGAATCTGCTAGATCTAATCGATCTCTCTATGATAAGTTCTTAGATACATCATATATGGATGAATGATGTGATGCTCTATTTTATCTGCGGAGTAGATAGTGGTTAAATATTGATGAACTGTCAGTGCTAAGTGCTCTGTTAAGTATTGCAATCACAGATCTGTGTCCCAGCTAAGGTTGCAGACACCTAAGTCCTCCAACCACCCCCGCCTCTACCTTGGGTGAGACTTCATCTGCTTCACAGGTGTTTCCGAAAGGGTCAGTAGTTAGGGTTTTGTTGGTGCATTGTTGTAGCGTTGAACCCTGGGTCTGCCCCTGTGCCAACAAATGGTTCTGTTGTCGGGACCCGAAACTGTGATTGTTGGGAACTAAGGAAGAAGAAGCTTTGTGCAAAGATCCATCCTAAAACTGTGAAAGCTCTGTGCATAGATATTTCATTCTAGTGCACAGTATTCTACTTGATTTATAAATCTCCATGCTAAAGAAAGAAGCTCGATCTGAAGAAAAGAGGTAATATCTGCAAGCTCTATGCTCTGATAAAGGTAAGAATAGTGAAATGTTTTAGATCTAAAATCTTTGTGCTCTGTAGAAGTAAGATAAGTGGAATTTTTTTTTTCAACAGTATGGATCTAGGTATGTTTGATAGATTCTATCCTAGCTTGAAAACTAGGGCACTAATAGATGAAAGAAGGTTTGATATGTGTAGATATGATAAGAATAGTGAAATATATGTTATACCTATGCGTAGAAAGAATGTTTGGACTAACAAGTGGGTGCAGGACCCTAGAAAGAAATGTTTGCAGGTTAGCTACTATGATCCTAGCACACATTACATGAAGAGATGGGAATCATTTAAAAGAAAGAGAGGATTAGCCCTCTGTTATAGTTGCAGAAAATCAGGACACCTTGCTAATGAATGCCCTGGAAGAAAACCTAGTTGTCTTTGTTGCAAAGATATGGACCATGAATTATTGGATTGCCCTAGAATGATTGCTAAGCTTGAAGGAATGAACATGAGACAAGAAAACCCTAAGGCAGATACAGAAATGGTAGAACCCCAGAAAGAATCAGAGAAAGTATTGCTATAGACAAAAGAAACCCTGAATGACCACCGACATGTCAACTTATCTGAGATATTCAAAGAAAAAGAATGCCTTGAAGAAAGAATAGGAGACTTCGACATTGATTGTGTTCTAGATGAGGAAACATAGGTGAATATCATGACAGAAAGAACTTGGGAACTTTTAGGGAAGCTTTCTATGACTCCTTCAATGGGAGGAATAGGGATATTTAGAGGAAAGTTGATAAACCTATGTGGAAAGCTCACCCAGATACTTATGAATGCCAATGTGACTTCGACAGAGGAGTATTTTGAGATTATTAAATTTATTGGGAACAATGCTCCATTTACCATGTTACTAGGAAATTCTTGGATTGAAAGAAATCAGGCTAGAAGGCAAGAAGAAGAAGAAGTTTTAGAGAAGAAGAAGAAAGAGTTAAAAGATTTCATGACTAGAAGGATCGAACACTTGATTGAAGAACAGGAGAAAAGATCGAAGCTATTTAACACCCGATACCCAGATGTCGAAGTTGCAAGAACACTAGACAACCCACAAAAGATTGAAGTACCTATTCCAGATAAATAAGAAGTATCACCCTCGAATCTTAGGAAAGAATCTCAACAACGCGAAGTAACTATGCCAAAAGAAGATAAGAATTAGAATGGAAAAAGGCATACTGAGACAAATCTCACTGGAAAGAAAGATAGAAATCTAAGTAAGAAGAGAGCTAAGATCAAGAAGTTACAGAAGGTTCCAGAGGGAACTTCACAAAAGGAAAATTTGCAAAATTGGAGCTTCGTCAGGATAACATAACAACGTCACATGGCACTTCGCCACAGAGAAGCAATATAGCCGTTGGAACAATATAATCATTCGGTCGACCCTTTGAATAGGTAGAAAGACATTTATGGTTCACCACCAGACCATTGAACCGCGTCGTAACAGACATAACAGAGTTAATGAAGCCTTCTCAACTGTTGCAAGAGATTCATTATCAAGTTATCTATTTATCTCGTCACGCCATGCCCCGAGAACACTTTTGCTAACCGTGAATCTGAACCCGCTGACTCATTTATTTTACACAGTGGTCATCACGTTATTGCCCTCTATCCCATTACAGTGTCTAAGTTACTCCTTGAACCCGAGATTTTCAACCCTGAGCATGTATGTCGGATGAGTTTAGCACTGCAGAGAAAGTTGTCAAAGAAGTTTTTATCGACCTCATGATTGAAAGAGTCATGTCTATGTATGCAGGTGTACAAGCTTCATCAATAAGAACAGTGCAATCCTCTCCATCGACTGCTCGTGGAGTCAGACCATCCCGACCATCAGCAAAAAAGAGAACCAAGCATAAATACGACCTCACAAATGCAAAACTGATTCCATCCATATTGCCCGATTACATCCTTCCTCTGGTTGGCACGGTGAATCGTGGTAGTGTACCAAGAGATTTTGAGTACACCATAGTTATTGTGTACCTCCCGAAGGGGATACATGCAGTTCGAGCAGACTAGGACAAGATCACAACGCTAAAGTCCAACGACTTCAACCTCAGAGATCACAAGATCTATGGTATGCTCACCCCATACAAGTACCTAACTAGAATCGAGGGGAAGAATTCAAAGATAATCCCCCAGTCATGGATGATGAACCTCGATCAGTCCACCCTACTGAATATCATGAAGATCCCACACTTCAGAAGACACCAAGAAGTCAACGCATGTTTCAAGCTACTACTGTCTTGTTACCATGGCAGCTACTTATGGCTAGACTATCACATTACAATTGAACCAACGCTGATCCATAGGATCACAGGCCTGAGTATGCAAGGACCCGACCCCCAGGACATTTATCCAGGAAAATCCACAAATTGCACACTAGCATAGAAGATCAAGGATACATATGGCGATGTTGAGAAGGGAACAAGAGGCTACAAGGTAGCTTCCATCCAGAGTGGCGTAGTGCACCTTGCATGTCAACTAATAGCTGGAAATTTAGTAAGGAAGAACCAACCTACGTAGGTCACTGACTTTGTTGTTGACCGTGTAGGCAAGTGCACAGAAGGCCTATAGATGAACTGGGCGAAGTACCTAGTTAACCAGTTGGAACTAGATTGTCGAGAAGCACATGATCAGGGTTATGAATTTTGTTTCAGCTAACTCATGGTCCTCATTTCATTTGTTTCCTGGGAGATGTCGAAAGGTGTGACCTTCCCCGACATAGAGTCATTTGAACCGCTTGCTGCAAAGTTCGCTACCCTGTGGTATTCAACTGAAATGAACAAACAGTGGCAGTTGAATGCTGTGTTCCATACATATTACCTCCAGCTAAAGAGAGTCATTGAAGTCGAGCCTCGCATGACTCTGAACACCTTACAGGGGTTCCGACCCTTGATGAAGTTCAACGCAGATCGACACTTTATCTACATTACAACACGAGAAGATGAACATAAATAGTAGCTCCAGTCATATTATAAGCTTACATAAGAAGACCTTGATGAAATCAGTAAGGAATGGTCCGCTGACCTCCTTATCCCCGCCAACCCTAAAGAGATATATGATCTTGACAACCCATAGGACACTCATAAAGAACATAATACACCTAGAACCAGCAGGCAGAAGAAGACTAAGGAGGTCTAAAACTTAAGCATCACCTCAGGAAATACTCCTTCCATGTCACCTGACCAAGAGGGTGGTGATGAAGTAGAAGCTGAACAGCAACTAGACTAAGTAACACTGTCCAGAGACGAAGTTGACCCCTTGAAGAAGAGGAAGGCTTTCCCCCCGAAACATTCTTCCCAAAATAAATCCAAAGCCACCATGACCAATATGTAGACTGTCCTTACCTCTGATGATTTTGACTTCATCATAGCATCCCTGAATGACACTTCACTGGAAATAACAGAGAAACAAGGCTCTAAGTAGGAGGAAATGTATGATAGGATTGAAGTCAAACTCTGAGGGTTACAATAGTCCCTTCAGTCTAGCCGCGTAGTCTCCACTGCGCCAGGAGAACCAGAGTTGGGAGATGAGCTAGCCCAACTCCATTGACTATCTGATATAGTCGAAGTTTTCCTTCGCCAAGCACAAGAGGAAACATAATAAGCCACCCAGACTTTGATGCAAGTACAAGGAGTACTTGTAGAAAAAAGCCAAGATGTAGAATAGGAAAAGATTGCTCTGTAAGCAAAGTTCGATGAAGAAAAAACACAGATGCAGTAAGGAAAAGAAAAGTTGGAAGCAGAGCAACTCGAAGTGAAAGAAGCGGTCAGCAGATCACTTTGATTTGTGACAGTCCTAGAAATAAAGGTAGAGGACCAAGTCACGAAGCAAGTAGCGCAACTCGTAGAAGCTATCTAATAGCTACAACAATGCATAGCAGACTTAGAGCTCTGCGTAGTGCCCAAGACTCCACAGGATGTGAGGGATCAAAGAGAAGAAACTGCTCCAAGCGCAGTTGAGAGAATAAAATCCCTTGCTATGGAATGTAATAAACGCATTGATCGCAGTGCCCAAACCAATGAGAAACTCACTGAGAATCCAGAACTGAAGGCACTGGAGTCACATCTCCAAGAGGCGAAGTATCAAGGCGAAATGATACAGGCACGGTTGAAGCCCCTATCAGTTGTGGAAATAATGAAGCGATCCCAAGAGAAACACACTACCCAGCAGAAGATCCACACTATCTAGATCAGAGTTATGGAAGTCACTCAGAGGCTCCAACTTGTACAAGATAAGGCTTACCAATTGTTTACAAAGGTCGAAGGTCAAGGAGCAGAACTAGAGTAGGTTGTCACTACAGCTGAACATCACCTGGAGAGACCTGTGAATGAGGTAGTCATCCAAGAGTTCATTGCACAAGAGGCCATGGCACATCAACAAGTCAAAGCGTCTCGAGCCAATATTGAGGCTTTCGAAGCAGAACTACCCAGATCAAAGTGACTCAGGACGAGTCACAGGTGAGTGTTGGGGGCCTGTTGGCCCTTGACCAAGTTTTTGGAGATCCTTGGTCAAGTTTGACCTATTTTGGGACTTCGACAGCCTGTCGAAGGCGAAGCACAAGATGAAGAAGAGATCGCGGGATCTCGACCCCTTTTTTTGGGTCATTTTTGGGATTTGGGATTATGTAACGGGTATGGGGATGTCAGCCCATAGGTTTACCCATGTTTAGGCCTAGTCTGTATGTATAAATAGAAGCTAAAGCAATGTAGTAAGTATGAATGGCTAAGTGCTAGATCTATGTGATCAAATGATTGTAAGTTCTTTGTGCATATTGTGTGAGACTTGCAGAGCTACGTGAAAATAAATGTAAGAAGGAATTATAAGAAGGCTTAGTGTTGTACCCTATCTCAAAGAAGGAGGATCTGGTGGAGTGCGCGTAGATCTCCTATCTTCTGCGGAGTAGGACTTTGATGCTATGTGCCTGTAAGACGCTTGAAAAAGATAATAAAGAATAAGAGTTGGTGGACGTAGCTCCAGGGTGGGGGTGAACCACGTACACAATGTGTTGCTATGCTTTATGCAATGTATTGATGTGTTTATGTCTTTACTTGCTAAGTTCTTTGACATAGATATATATATTTGTTTATGCTTTGTGCTAATGATGCATATGGATGTATATCTGACCTATGTGAATGTGCTTAGTACTTGAATCTGATAGATCTAATCAATCTCTCTATGATAAGTGCTTAGATACATCAGATCTGGATGAATGATGTGATGCTTTGTTTTATCTGTGGAGTAGATAATGGTTAAATATTGATGAACTATCGGTGCTAAGTGCTCTGTTAAGTATTACAATCACATATATGTGTCCCAGCTAAGGTTTCATACATCTGAGTCTTGCAACCACCCCTACCTCTACCTTGGGTGAGACTTCATCTGCTTCGCAGGTGTTGCCGAAAGGGATGATAGTTAGGGTTTTGTTGGTGCGTTGTTGTAGCGTTGAACCCTAGGTCTGCCCTTGTGCCAACAACATAGGATGTATGATGATGAAGGCTATGGTATAGATGGTATGGAATGTAATTGATTTTGTTGGTGGATGTTAGGTTTCTCAATGAACAAATCTATAATTCCAATTGTGGTGGAACTATTGGGAATTCATGTTTTTTGATTACTGATTCTATACACTATTTTTTTTCTTTCTATGCTTATAAATATTGGTAGTAGAATAATGTTCAACAATATGTCTTAATTTTTAAATGGAAAAAAAAAACGTGGTTAAATACCTACAAGTTAGAGAAACTCTAATTGTTTATTGAATGTGGCCAAAATCCAGATCAGATAGTGGCACTTATACTAAATGAAGCAAACAAGGTTCATTTCCTAAATATGCCATGAACAACTTGGTTTATAAATTAAATATCCAAAATAAATGAGATAACATAAAATAATCCACATGGATTAAAATATTATATTGAATTGAAATATGAGAGATTATAATGATACAATGCCATGTGATGGTGTACTTATAGCATTAACTAGTCATAATGACCTTAGGTCATGAATTTTCGATAGGATGTGTCCTTTCATTTATTTTTAATTATTATTGTTATTATTATATACTGATGTTTATATATTTATGTTCAGTACATTTACAATGATCAATGGATTGATGATGAGTCATACTTGGATGATTCTAAATCATTAGTTGCACCACTTTATCCATATGCATACTTGTAGAAAGATGCATATCAAGAGATGAGTTTACAAGTGGGTTTGTTGATTCCTTTCAATAATGATGATAAATATAAAAAATAAGAACTACAAATCATCCATGAAAAATTTGATTAGCATGAGAGTTTATCCTTACATATCCCAATGTT
>JZKD02S1205768.1:77468-88196 GCA_000966675.3 Picea glauca
AAATGACTAATCCTAAATTTTCCTCCCACTCTACCCGCCTTACCACTTCTAATTCCTCCTCATAGCACATCGACCCGTTGATCTGCACTTCGCTGAGTCCCCTCTTCGCGCTGATAAATAGAGTACCAACAGGCACATCTTTTCTTCCACCTCTACTTTCAGGCGCCAATTATTTTTCTTCCTCTAAACCTCACTACACACATTCTTATCACCGACAAAGTGTACAGAATCAACGTTTATACATTATTAATGTCCACACGATTATCTTCACCACACACACACCTTTCACCAGCTAAGTTCCTTCCACTCGTTCTGATACACTACATATTGACAACACCCCTCCCTTTCACTTCATTGCATTGCATATAGGCGAGGTTGACGTCTTCTTCACCTATGTGCGTCCTATTGACAATTTTCCCTCACCCATCCCTGATGCGTGAATGGAAGGATGTTGATCCCTCATTGTCATTGAACACGTTGACAACAATCTTCTCCGTATTGATCAGGTTAGGGTTGATCACCTTCGCTCCAAATCCTATTTCATCCTCCTCCTAGCTCGGTTCCTTCTTGTCGTTCCATTAGTCAGTATCCTACCTCTTCTAGTGACTAAGCTCTTCCCACCTATTTAGATAACTAGTCAATGATTTCCTATCTCACTTGATCCACTTCAAATCACAGTTGTAATCAAGTTTGTAGTGTTCGTAGTGGCTTTTTTCATGCACATGGTACTATCTTGTTTTCTTGGTGTTTCTTTATGTTATGACTAAATATTCATTGTGAAAACATTACCTAACATAATATGGATTGAAGACATAACCTGTTGGTCTTGTGTTTGCTTTGAAATGTATCGGGAAGGAAAATCCGTCACCTCGGCTCGTAAACAATAACAAGCGCTTTGAATGTCAATCGTCTGTTTTGGAATATTTATAATTTTGTGCTAACGACACTTCACTACACTATAAGAGAATATATATCACAGATAGCATCGGAACTAACATAATTAATTTTGGATGAAGCATCAGCAAACACGGGACCCAAAATTTCATTAAAAATCACCTTTGAGCGCAATTTTTAAGGCGTCCATCAAAATCCAATTTTCATCCTTGAAACACGCTAGTCTTATGTTTTCTAGCATTACGATTCCAACAAAACTCATGGAATCGAAATCCGATGCCCGAAAGTACCAGAACGAAGCGCCTAGGGTTTCTTGACCAAAACGACCACGTCGGTCGTTACACCGATGAAATGTTTTTATCGCACAGTTAGTCGGCCCGCCAAGAGTGCCTCTTCACATTCTTCACAACCCAAAATACTAACCCCCCATTGGAGGACGTACGAGAAAGTTTACCGGCAAAAAAATTTCTCCAACGACGTTAGCAAAAGGTTTACCGGCTGGATTTCTTGCCTCCACATGCAAAGTACTAAGCTCCCTGATCAACTGAAGCTCTTGGAAGTATCCACGTCGGTAGCAAAGTAAACAGAACTGACTAAATGCTTATGCGCTTTCGTACTTATGTGAAGCGTCTAAGATGCAACATTATGGAAAATCGTTAAGAAGTCGCATCAAGAAAGGAATCCACACAACCTTGGCATTCTATCCTCGGCCAATGTTGGCCCGCTCACCAATGGTTATCGATTTTTGTTATTATTATCACTGTATCATGATTAAAGATAAATATAATAGCTGTCCTAGAGCCGTTTCATTTCAAGGTTTCCTAGGGAATGACTGCGGAAAATGGCCCGAGAACTCAAACAATGGCCCGAGAACATTGTTTGAGTTTCCTAGGAGCCGTTTCATTCCAAGGTTTCCATATAAAATGGCCCGAGAACTCAAACAATCGAGAGTCATTCCTTCCCCAAGCCTACACACGTAATTAATTATTTGCGGCAATTTCACCATAAGGCACTGGACTTCAAATTCACATGGTTCCCCACACGGTTCAACTTAGGTTTTTGAATTGGTTATATTTTCAAACCACGATGATAGTTTGACCCATTTGATTCCCAATGTCGACGACCCTCCCGTTGAACGCCTCACAAAATTGTTGAGGTTCGAAGGTCTTAATCATATCTTTTACCCCAAACCAAGCCAACAAGCTTCTTCAACAGTCTCACAAAATAGATTGACACAAGTCTATAGCAGAGACTCTGATAAGGTCTCCGCCTCCGATCTTTGACGACCTTCGATCCTCTAGAAAAAAGAATGGACCAGTTTCTTCCTTCATGATATAGTTTAAACATCATACCATCGTCAATCCTCATGTTATCGACAATGGATCTTCTTACTGCTAAAACGTGGCACTTCTCTGGAATGCGTGCTTCCTCTCAGCTCCGACTTGGTTGTATCAATTTCGACTTCAAAGTAATTTGAGCTGGAAAGTTGGGAAGAGTTCCAATTTGACCTCTAACTCTCCTTCACTATTAAAACCTAATAAATCGATTGCACACCCGATTACATGCTATGGATTCCCTTGGAACATCTACGGGCTGAAGTCACATTTTAGTCGCCACCTTTATTATGTATCTCATCTTAACCTAACAATAATTGACCACCCCTCCAAAATGCCAATAAAAAACGTTTCCTTTTCTAAAGAAGATAGGTTGGTTTGATTATTGGAATGATTCTTGATTCGACTTTTAGATGGTTTAGTTATGTGGTTGGCTAGAAGAGCTTTAAATTTTTGTAGATGGAAATAACACCAATGCATTAAAGGTTGCTATCTGGATGCCAAGCAATAAAGATATGGAAATTGTGCCTATCGGATCATTGGAACCGTCTCTGTGTGAACACACGTTGTCAAGTATAATGTGGGTCACAATATAGAAGATCTAATTTCCTTGCTCATTCAAAATCTCATCATGCCATATAGCATCAGTTCGGAAGAATTGTAAGCAACTCCTTCGATCATACAATGATGAATTTGAAAGGGAGTGTTCTGAATTGCATACTCGAAACACTTAACATAAACTATAGCGATTTGATTAGAGCACTTAACATTAAGTTCATCGATATAAACTAAGAGCAATTAATATTAACCCCAACGCTTGTGATCAAAGCATTTACCATGAACTCCAATGCTTAAGGTCATGAGCAGGTTTCAAGGTTTTCTTGGATTGTGGTTTTAGGTATGGAAACATCAATAACGGAGAAGGGCATGGCCACCACCATCCCTTTTTACCAATGTGCATTCACCATTAAGGGAGAGAAAGGGGGCTCAACCCTTCCTTTATTTTAAATATTTCAATTATTTTAATTAATTACCCCTTTAAAATTTTTATGAAAACCTTATACCCTTTTACCAAAAATCTAATGAGAACTTGTTGAAAATTTTTACAATGAAATCTATGTGTGATGATTTGATCTAACTTATTGTGTTGCTTGAAGATGATACATAGACAGAGTCTAGGCTCCTAATTTGCAACAACCACTTTCACGAAGAGCTTAAATGAAGGTACACCGACACATCACGGGAAGAATGATCTAGATTATTTTGGGGAACGATACGAATGAATAAATATAAAAAAAGATATAAAAAGGAAATCCACAAAGATATTGCAAGGAACACAATAATACAATAAATCTTAGATTCTATTAATGGTTGTCTGAAATACAAAAGACTGTAAAATGCAAAAACACAAGATAGCTAGAATGGTGGTAGCTTATCTCTTAGAAGAGATGTGTAGGCTATGCTCATTTGCAAGAATATGAGTAAAAGGAGGCTCCAAAGGACTTTTTAAAATTTAAAATAAATGAGAAAACCGTAAAAATCCAAAACCCTAACCTCGGGAGATGAAACGCCAAAAGGTTTGTGGGCCCCGATGGGGGTAGTTGATACATCAACTTCCCAAGGGCATAACGTTTGCATACGATCTCTATCTGGGGTGCTCCGTACACCGTTGGAAAGGTATAACCAAGGAGTGCATATTAAGTTCAATCTAGCATCTTGTTATGACTACATGTTAGGTGTTTTCGAGCCCAAAAAACGACCTTAGGGCCTCAAAACGGCCCTAGAAGTTTGGTACCCGAAAAGCTGTAAAAAAATGCCAAAATTGAAATTGGCCTTTGAGATAGTGGAATAGGTGGGTGGCCATCAGTATCCACCTAGATCATTACTCCCCCCTTAGAAATAAATTTGCTCCATTGCGTTAAGTTCCTGCATCAAATGAGGAAACATTTGTTGAATCTGACTCTTGGTGAGCCACTTTCCCTGATGAAGAAATTGCCCTGCTTTGACGACTCGATGGAGTTTGATAGCCTGTTGGCAAGTGTCCTTTGTCTTGGTGTCCATGATTCGATCAACTATCGCATGTTGATGTAGGAAGGATTGAGTTTTGTAGGGGCCAACTATTCGGTCGCATCCAAAGTATTCATGAGAGGTGGAAAATATGGTTGGAGCAAATCCATATTAAATACCGGGTGCAAGCCAAGGAAAGGAGATATAATTAATTCAAAATCATTCTCACCCACACCCTTGGTGATTTCGTAAGGCCCGTATCAGAGTGGGAACAACTTCTGATGAGATCCTGTGAGGCACTCTTTTTGCAAATGAAATCAGACCTTATCTCCCACCTGAAATTTGTGTGGTACCTGATGCTGATTGTGGCGCTACTTGTACTTGGCATTGGATTTTTGCAAAATATCGTGAACTTGTTGTTGGGTGTGCTAGATGCACTCAAAAAATTTGGCTACCCAATCAGCCTCGATCTAAGAATGTGAGGACTCTTCCTGTGCAACTGCAATGGGAAGAGCTACGTCAATGGGGGCCAATGGTTAGAATCCCAAGCACACCTGAAAAGGTATGTGGCCAATAGACCCGTGGAGGGCTCTATTGTAGCTATGTTGAACATAATGAAGGCTTTCATCCCATGTGCATGGATTTTTGGAATTATACATACTCATGATATGAAAAATCATCTGTTGACTACCTTTGTTTTTCCATGAGTCTGTGGGTGGAAAGCAATTGATTTGGTCATCATGGTGTCCATCATAAACCATAGGATGGAACAAAAACTGCTCAAGAACCTACTGTATCAATCAAAGATAATAGATTTTGGGATCCCAAAATGAACCCAAACACGTGTGAAGAAGAGCTTGGCAATGGCCTCGATTATGAGGCTCTTCTTGCAAGGTGCCAAAATTGTCATCTTAGAGAATTGATCAACGACCACAAATAAACAATCATTCCCATGCTTGGTTGAAGGCATACCATACATGTAGTCCATGGAGATCGACTCCCAAGGCCTATCCAGAGTAGGAAGAGGGGTGTATAGCCCCCATTTCTTTATGGAGGGCTTGGCAATGGTGCATGCAGTGCATGATTTGATTTACTTGCAAACATCTTGTCGAAGCTTCGACCAATAAAATTGCTTTTGCACTACTACCATTGTATTTTCTAAACCAAAATGTCCTACTACCCAGCTGTAATGATCTTCCCATATCAACTTGGAATGCTTGCTTGAAGGAGCACAAAGATGACTCATATGGCATAACAATCCATCCCATAGATGAAAGTTGGGAACTCTTTTTTCTACCCTCAATGTTTAATAGGAAGTAGCAAACTCAGAGTCATTATTGTATAATTGTGGCCATCTAGATGTCTCATGTCCACAAGAGTTAAGAACTATGGTTAGTGTTGCCAGTGGGGGATGACTGAGGTAATCTACGACATGGTTGGTGCTACCCATTTTGTACTTGATATTCAAGTGGAATTGTTGCGGATACATGGAAAACTTCTAATGGCAGTAATTACACTCACATTTCACATTTTGCATTAAAAATTAAATCATAAAACTAGTACTAGCATATGGGTCATAATCTAGAGGCTTCACCATTCCAAATGGTGAAAGATATAATTTGTCCCTTTCCTTGGGTGAACTTGTGTGTTTGATGAAGGGGATTCAGCCATGTCAATAGGTGGAAATAAATTAAACATTGTTGAATGCCTGATTATAGAGATTAATGAAATAAAAATGAAGTACAATAATAAGTCACAAACTAGCATATATAATAGTCGAAGGAAGAATTAATAACATGTATGAATTTTGAGTATTAAAATCCATAKATTGGAGATAATGGATTCTATGAAGTTAGGTTTTTGGGTCATGGGTTCCTTGAGGTAGATTCGGTTACTAATATTAAGGTTAACAAAAATTAAGATTATCAAGGTGAATTCATAACATCTATGCATGAACAACGAACAATGATAGAGATTGAAGGTTTTCTAATATAGATCATGACCTAGTTGAGGACTATTTCCATTTGAAAAGTGAAAAATAATCCAGAACTATTGATTCGTTACCAAAGAACCAAATGTCAAACAATTGGTCTAGATTGATGAACAGTTGGTTTAGATAGTTGGTTTCCATTGATTTCAATCCTTGGATAGGGATATTGTAGATTGGTTTCAACCCTTGAGTATGTCTAGTAGCACAATGTGGTAGCTCCAGAGTTATTGGTAAGGAACCCAAGTTTGGATGAGTAATAATGTAATGAAGATCAATGAATTTGTAGGTAAGACTATTCTAGATGGATAGTACATGTCATGTCATTTCCGGTGATATGTGGTATGTCACGTAGTTCCTCACGGTTGAGGAGATATGGTTGATTAAATTTGGAGAACCCTCTTAATTTATCTAGAAGCTCCTATAAGGTCAAAGAATTCAAATGATTCTAGAAGCTCCTATAAGAAGTTGACTAGTCAAAATGGTTGCAACTAGGAGTTAATCATGGGGTTCCTGCAATAAAAAAAAATCAAAAATAAATTAGTTACAAGTAGAAGTGGTGAGATTACTATTTGTGGATAAAGTGGTTGTAAGTGGAAAAACTAGTTAGAAGTGGGTTAGCCCTAAAAGAAGGAAGTTGGTTAGAATATAACCCTAGAGGAAGCTACTTGGAGAGTATAAATAAGAAAGAAAGAGTATCTTATTGTAATCTATTTTTTATCACATTAAATATCCATTATTGTGAAAGTTTTAGTGGAGGTACTCATTGATACATCTTAAGTTGTGCAAGCCTGAGGAAGCGAAAGTAAAGTGACGTAAACTTTTTGTGGCTGCAGTGGAGTGCGAAGAAACTATGAAAAACCCTAGTTAGGGTCATCCACGCGGGTCACCTAGTAGACGTCCCACGATGCACCCCCGCAGGCTGAGTAGAGCCTATCCCGCGAAGCCCCACTGAACACCTTTCCCGCGTCATGTGAGGCACTACCAAAAGTGAAGGTTGAATATTGGTTTAGGTTGCAGAGGATGAGCAGAGTCTCCTGGAGGTTTAACAATGATCAGGTACAAAAAATCTATCTAGAGGTTAAAAATGATATGCTTCGTGATTGGATATTTGTAATAGCTTGAGGTATGGACATATGAGGTTGAGTAGATTCCCTTGAGACATCATTAGATGAATGATCTATGCTACATAGGGAAGATCTATATAGGTATAGTGTTGGTATATTGGTTTTTTATTATCGGCACACTTGTTGGGATTTATTTGAGGTATTTGTTTGTATATGAATGAGGAATGGCCTTGTGAGTTTGGGCATCTTCCTAGAATTACTATTGTTGTGTAGTACTTGTTGTAGTGAATGGTTATGAGGAATATCTAGTGAAGTACATTGTTGATGAATTTTGTTTGATTTATTGGTATATCTTGTAGTGCATTGTGATAGGCATTGGTTAGTCATTTTTTATACAAGATTGGTTCATGAGTGGTACATGTTTGAGGATTTTTGGATAAGATATATTGTTGAAGTTATTGGTACAGTTTGAGGTTACATTACAATGAGATTTTGATGCATTGTTGATGTAAGGGTTTACGATATTTGGTTTATGGAGAGTATAGTGTATTTCTAGAGGAATCTTGTTGGTTATCTTGGTGATATTGTGCATATGGTTGAGAGTTGTCTTAGTGATTGATCTTGGTGAGTAGATCTGATCTGGATGATGAGATTGATGAGACAGGTTGAGGTGACAGGTTTTTTTGTGCATAGTTAATGCATTTGTGTTGGTATTGACTATTGGTATAGTTTGATAGATTTCTTTCTGTCGACAAGCTGGGTCCTGTACTTGAGGGTTGGAATCCTCACATCTTAGTTGGTGCTGAGATCTGTAAGCTGGGTCTTTCATTTGAGAGTTGGTACTCTCTTAGAGTCGGTGCTATTTTTCAGTTGGCGATGATAAAGCCTCAGAGTTTGTAGTCATCATGTAACAACATAATATAAAGAGCTTACACATATATCTAGTGCTCATTGTGTTCATTATGATGATGGCTCATAGTTCTTTATTATTAATGAATGTTGTTGATATATGTTTACATGCAAGCAAATAATTGTGAATGTAAGTAATGAATGATAATGTTTGAAGTGGTTTCTAACTAAAGGAAGAAACAATTGTAAAATGAGACACATAATGATTCACCCCCCCCTCTCAGTGTGGTTGGTGTGTCAAACAATTGGTATCAGAGAAGAGCTTCACCATAATCCTTACAAGCTTGAAGGAGATCCATGGACACACAAATGGATGGATATGCAGTGTCCTCTATAGACAAAGTTCCCTTATTTGATGAGATAGATTAATTGGCATGAAGAATAAAAATGAAAGGGTATTTGAGGTCAAAAGGAGTAGGTGTTTGGGATACAAATGTTGTTGGATCAGTTCCCTCAAAGAAACAATCCAAATTTCCATCCCAAAAGGAAGAAAAGAATCACAATGCAGTGGCATTCAAGACCATCCTCAATGGACTCTCAGGTTCTATCAAAGAAATAATAGGACAATGTACCTCTTCCAAGGACCTATGGCTGAAGCTAGAGAAGGAATATAAAGACGCAATCATCAATGAAGGTAAAGACTCTCCAAAATATTTTAATTGTACTAATTCTAAATGAAATGATTTTGAATATCCTCCTATAAATAAAGAAGAAGATCTAGCTAAAATAGAAGAAGTTTGTGTAGAATCAACTAACGATTAATATTCCTCTTATATATGAAGAGGAATATTTGTTGAAGCTTAAAGATAAATTTACATATTGGTTAAAAGAAACATAAGATGATCCATATTATTTTGAGGATATTGAAAGAATCACTAAGGAAGCCCTAGAAAAATACCAAAGGCATACCATGGCACTAAAAAAAATGCTCAAGAAACAAGAAGAAAGTGACAACTAAAAAGGTCATATATGAAAAAATGACTCAATTAGAAGAAAACTAAGAATATATAAAGAGACTAAAGACCAATATAATTAGTCAAGAAGAATAAAAGAAGAAGGTAGATGATGAGATTAGAAAAATCCTTGAAGATATTAAAGAAACAAGAGAAATCAATGCCAATCTGAGGACCCAACTTGAAGAAGCCAAAAGGTTAGAGGAACTATTGAAGAATCAGGTAAATGAAAAAGAAGAATCATGCCATAAGTTGGAAGCCAAAGTGGTTGATCTCAGAAGGAAATCCAAGTTCATGAACAACTCAATAATCTTGGATGAAATTCTGGATAGTCAAAGATTGCTAAATGATAAATCCGGTCTTAGATATAACAAGGAAGTTTCACACTCTATAGTTGGCACTTCTAAGAAGCATGATGTAGGTCCTTCATTTTAAAAGGGTGAAATTCAAGATGCAAGTCAAGCACCTACACAAAGAAAGAAAATATTCAGAAGATCAGAGCAAGGAAGACACCAATAAGCCATTCATACACCTGAAAGAAAATTAAGAAGAGAGATGCCTTCAAGGTTGACACAAAAGCACAGGTATGAAAATGTTTTCGATGGTCAATGTTTCTCATGTAATGAGTATGGTCACATTGATTTGGATTACAAAAATTATTCAAGGAAGATGTTGGAAGATTCAATAACATATTAAAATATTGGAGATGTAATCTTGTCGAACACATTGTTGCACATTGCCACACCATGAGATGTTACAATTGCAGTTGGTTTGGCCACAAATCCCAGGATTACCGGAATTCAAGGAGACAATCAACGCGAAATGCTTCATAAAATATGGAGAAAATGAAACATGTAATAAAGATAAGGTGGAAAGAATGGATTCTCAGAGAAAAATTACTGAGAAACCAAGACACTGTCATAAGTGGATGAAGAGTATTAAACAAATAAGCATAGAAGGCAAGGGTTTTTGAAAAAACCTAATTAATGAGGTCCTCGTGGGTCATCCTATAGATATCGAGTGATGCATCCTCGTGGGTCAACCAATATGCAACAAGTAAGGCACTGTTAAATTTAGGAAAAAGGGTTGGAACAGACTACAAAAGTTGATTAATCCCAGGTTATCAGATATTTGATGTTTCGGATCATCTACAAAAGTTCTGGTATGGTTATTAGATTGTTTTGATGCTTAAATTTTTTTATTATGTTGTGAATACTTGAAGCATTATTTGTGTGATGGTTGTGGTATTTGGACATGGTATATGTTCATTGGTTGGTTGAGTGAGAAGTGCTCTTATGTATGGTACAACACTCATATGGTTCTCATAGTTTACATCCTTGAGAAACTTGTACTTGATCAAGGGATATCTATGTTATATGATGATGTATGCATGAGGGGAATTCATAGGTTGTTAGAGACGAGTCATTGAAGACATGGTTCATATATGCATTGGTTGATGGTGCTTTGTTAAGAACCAAATATCAATATAGCATAGAAAAACCTTAGAAAAAGTACTCAACGCCTTGAAAAAGAGATAATTTCAGATAATAAGCCTCTTCGAGGGGGAAACCTCCTTT
>JZKD02S1205768.1:88206-105569 GCA_000966675.3 Picea glauca
TCTCCTTGGTATATATAGGAGACTAGGAGGTATAATTACAACTAATGGCCTAAAGCCGACATAAATAAAATAACATTACTAATATGATATGCCCCAATTAAGGGGTAATGAGCAAATATTAGAGCTTAACATGCTTGGTTGATACATCATGGTGTATGGTTTTTGATGTTATTGGTATTGATACATTGATAAACACACTTGATTATGATGTTGATATATGCTTGGTACATATTTGGCACATATTCTTGGAAAATGGTGGAGGAACTTCATTGATGACATCTTATGGTATATGGTATGGTGTTGATGTACATGGTTGATGTGCATGGTTGGCACATGGTTGTTGTGACAGTGATAGAGACAATTACACTAGTATTTATAGATCGATGGATCATTGTATGATGCATGGACAGGTGTAAGAATTGTCAAAGGAATAACATATCATGGTATTCTTGATGCAGTATTGTTGAGAAGTCGATCAATGTTTTGGTAGAGAATCAACATCCATAGCAGAAGAAGATTACAACAGTAGCATATTGTTCATAATGATTACACAACATCTTGCAGAGAAGAAAAGGGGAGACATACCCACAAGGGGGGTTATTCTTTTTCCCATGATTGGTTACAACAAGTACATTATTAGGAGTACACATATTTATAGGGGGAGCATACCCAAGGACAATGTTGACAGGGGGAGTAGCCTCAAGGAGAGTTCAATGAGGGGTAGCAGTCCCAAGGAGAGATACCATTTTCCATTGATGTCAAAGGGGGTGAAATAGAAACATTGATGAGGAGTTGAGCATGTGTGTTGTCATGGATAAGTGTTTCCATCAATGTTGGTGTTTCCATCAATGCCAAAGGGATATATTGTCATAAAATTGGTTTAGATTGATAGACAGTTGGATTGGATAGTTGGTTGTCATTAATGTCAACCCTTGGAGAGGGATATTGTTGATTGATTTCAACCCTTAGAGATTGATGAAAACCCTTGAGTATGTTCGGTAGCACATTCTGATAGATCCATAGGTATGGGTAAGGAACCCAAGTTTGATTGAGGAATAATGTAACGAAGATTAGTGAATTTGCAGGTAATACTATTCTAGATGGATAGTGCATGTTGTGCGATGATATGTGGTACGTCACGTAGTTCCTCATGGTTGAGGATATATGGTTGAGTAAAGTTGGATAACCCTCATGAGTTATCTAGAAGCCCTAGAATGTCAAAGAAGTTGAATTATTATAGAAGCTCCCAGAAGAAGTTGACTAGTCAAAATGGTTTCAACTAGGAGTTAATCATGGCTTAAGTTGTTGCAATAAGAAAATAGTTAAAAATAAATTAGTTGCAACTAGAAGTGGTGATTTTTCTATTTGTGGATAAAGTGGTTGTAAGTGGAAAAAGTAGTTAGAAGTGGGTTATCCCTAAAAGAAGGAAGTTGGTTAGAAGATAACACCTAGAGGAAGCTACTTGGAGAGTATAAAAAAGAGAGCAAGAGTCTCTTATTGTAATCTATTTTTTAGCACATTAAATATCCATTATTGTGAAAGGTTTATTGTAGGTACTCATTGATACATATGAAATTGCGCAACTCTAAGGAATTGAAAGTAAAGTGACAGAGTTTGTTTGTGGCCACAATGGAGTGCGAAGAAACTATGAAAAACCCTAGTTAAGTTAATCCTTGCAGGTCACCCAGTAGAATCCCCACAGGTAACCTAGTAAACGTCATGTGAGACACCTTCACAGGTTGAGTAGAACCTATCTCGCAAGGCCCAGTTGGACACCTTTCCTACGTCATGTGAGGAACTACCATAAGTGAAGTTTGAAGCTTGGTTTAGGTTGCAGAGGATGAGCAAAGTCTCTTGGAGGTTAAACAATGATCAGGTACAACAGATCTATCTACAGGTTCAAAAAACCATGCTACATTATTGGATATTTGTGATAGATTGAAGTATGGACATATGAGGTTGAGTAGATTCCCTTGGGGCATCATTAGATGAATGATATATGCTACATAGGGAAGATCTACATAGGCACAATGTTGGTATACTGGTTGTTTATTATTGGCACACTTGCTGGGATTTATTTGAGGCATTTGTTTGGATATGAATGAGGAATGGTCTTGTGATTTTGGGAATATTATTAGAAGTACTATTGTTGTATAGTACTTGATGTAGTGAATGGTTATGAAGAAGATTTGGTGAAGTACATAGCTGATGCATTTTGTTTGATTTATTAGCATATCTTGTAGTGCATTGTGAGAGGCAGTGGTTAGTGGTTTTTTATACATGATTGGTTCATGAGTGGTACATTTTTTAGAGTTTTTGGATAAGTTTTATTGCTGAAGTTATTGGTACAGTTTTAGGTTTCATTATAGTGAGGGTTTGATGCATTTTTGATGTAATGGTTTATGGTATTTGGTTTATGGAGAGTATGGTGTATTGCTAGAGGTATCTTGTTGGTTATCTTGGTGATATTGTGAATATGGTGGAGATTTGTATTGGTGAGTAGATCTAATCTAGATGATGAGATTGATGAGACAGGTTGATGTGACAGGTTGTTGTGACATGTTGTTTTGTGCATAGTTGATGCACTTGTGTTGGTATTGACTATTAGTATAGTTTGACAGATTTATTTATGTCTACAAGATGGGTCTGGTACTTGAGGGTTGGAATATTCACATATTAGTTGGTGCTGAGATATACAAGCTGGGTCTTGCATTTGAGAGTTGGTACTCTCTTGGAGTTGGTGCTCTTTTTTAGTTGGTGTTGATAAACCCCGAGAGATTGTAGTCTTCATGTAACAACATAATAAAAAAAACTTAAACATATATCGGGTGCTCATTGTCTTCATTATGATGATGGTTCATAGTTCTTTATTATTGATGAATGTTGTTGATATATGTTTACATGAAAGAAGATAATTGTGAATGTAAGTAATGAATGATAATGTTTGAAGTGGTTTCTAAATAACTAAATAAAGAATTGTGAAAAGAGCCACACATTGATTCAACCCCCCCCCTCTCAATGTGGTCAGTGTGTCCAACACCAAAAGAGTGGCATAAAATATTTGGATTGGATGTATGGTGTAGGTTTCTTTAAACTGAAACCTTGTCTTGTATGATAAAATCTTGAAAATGATTGATAATAATAAAGACATGTTACAAATTTCATAGTCTAAATTAATGACAAAGAATGTAATTTTGTCTATTGAGTGTGAAATGGGGTAAATAGATGAAGCATTGAATTATTTTGTGAGATTGATTTGTTTACATGGACATGTTATCACAACATTGAGAAGTGGCCTAAAAAAGAGTATAGATCTCATTTGGAAATGGGATGTCCAAAGACATAAATGGTCAGAAATATGGATTATAAGAAAGGAAAACATGGAAACACATGGTCATAGAGGATCATATGTAGGAGTTGCATTGTTGTAACAATGTTGACAATTATGAAGAAATTGAAACAAGGGACCAATAATATGCTAATGCAACAAAAGATTGCATTAGAGGATGTGAGGGGAGTTTATTATTTTCATAACATGTTCTTTTTCATGCTCGTGGGTACATAAGAGATGTTTGATATTGCACATAATAAGAAAATATTTTCATAATATATATGGACTAGGAAAAGTCAAAGGTGAATGGAGCATCCTTGCTCCAAAATATGAATATGAAAAGAAGATGGAGCCTATAGAGTGTTTAATTTCCAATCTAGAAGAACTTTGGAGGTTGAATGTAGGTGTTTTCAGAATTCAATAGAACCAAATCCTGAATATTTCCAAGAATGAAGATGGTTTGTACCATAATGAAGAACCAAGCATCCTTGAGGTTTGATAATTTATATATGGATATAAGAAATAGATTGTGTGAAATTTGATTTCGTAGAAGAAACAAATTATGTGACATATGGATAGAAGCAATAGTATAAAGTTCGATTACGTCAAGAACAATTTTCTCCAATTAATATGTTTTCAACAATGCCACATTTTATGGAGATGTCAATGGGTATCATTTTCAAGATGTTACCCAAGTTACCTTTGTAATGCATAGTGCATGTGAGGATGGGGCATCACTACTATTTAGGAATAATGGGTGTAACAAGGTATTGTGTGTCGATTTCTAGTTTTTCAAGTTTAGGAAGAAAGAGTGATCGATGATGCATATCTTCGCAATGTATTTCTAACTCAATCATGGATTCTAATATAGCCTCATCAAAACACATCACAAAATCTAAGAATTCATGAGAACCAGGAGGGGTGATGCCCAAATGGGAAAAGTGAACTAAATGTATTCCACAATGGGGTGGATATTTTGATTAGGATATGTGGAGGCCATTTGAGTAGCTTGATAATAAATTTCAAGAATAGTCAAAGGCATACTCAACCCCAAATATCCAACCTCATGCAGATGGGGAACCACCAAGGGGTCCCAAATAACTACAAAATAGTAATAATGAATTGAGTGAAAAGTCACAGGGTCAACAACCAAAAGTGATGTAGATAAAAGGTTGAGTGAATTAGTAGTTCCATATTATATCATACAATGTTATGAGGAAAATCACTCTATGGCATGGGGTAAACCACAACAGAGGGAATGACTGCAGAAATCAACTCTAATGTCAAGTATGCTATATAAACAAAGATGCTAACAAGACAAGATAAAGAGCCTACCTTGTCTGGATGTTCGATTAAGACCATCGTTGAGCACTCGACTCAAAGCTATACACCTGCAACTTGTCCTAAACAACCAATATAGGCAATCATATGGTGATAATATATAAATTTAGCACATATAATAGCATAATCCATCAATATTCATAACAAATATGCCCATGGAATAACTATTCAAATATTTGCAAGACATTAATTGGACAAGAAAAGAGTATATCTATTAAAATATAATCAACATAAGTGTATGGATGACAAAATTCCATGTCGACACGTCTCAGAACAGAGAAACTAAGTCCCTTCTAGCTCGACCTCTACCACTTCAATCCTCCACCAAAAGCAAGCTCATATAAGAGAGGCAATGAGTTTCTCCATCAAAGAGGGAAGAGATTGGGGTTTGAACAATGTGTTTAGACTTAAAAGGACAAAGGGATGTAGACTCAATATGAAGTGAATAATTTCTCTAGAGTAACTTTGCTCTCAAATTTGAATTCTTCTCCTTTTCCACAGCTTGGATATGGCCCATTTATAGCCTTCAAATGGAACTGAAGGGATGAGTTGGAACGTTTCCAGTATATGGAAGGCCAAGGATCATGGATCTCGTGACATGACATGGAAACCCAACACAATTTTTAATTTTGGGCACAAATCACGGTGTACGCGAGATGTAATGGTGCAACTTGTGTATATGCATGATGTATTACTGATAGGGTGCGTATATGTGGAAACATATGATTTTTAGCTATGGGAAGCGCAAAAGGGGACTTCAAGTCTGCATATGGAAATGAAAAAGGCCTTATGAGCAATTTGCATGGGGTGAGGAAAATATTGCTATAACAGATGCCCCCTAATGTGAGAGATTAGAGGAGTATCTGTGATGGTCGAAATACATTATAATTCCTAGAAATGGAGTAATAGAGACCCAACTGGACATACTAGTTTCTCATGAGAATATTACAATCCATAGGAGGAGGGGGAGACTCTAGACTTGGAACATCCTATGAAGAACTATAATCGCGAGACAGAGTGGCTACATTAATTTGAGACTTGACCATATTTGTGCATATATGATCACCTTCATGCGTTGGTGGATTTTGATTCTCAGTCACCACATTTTCAGAATAAGAGGCGCTCAAGGCCATGTGTTGATTATGAAGAAAAGGATTAGTCAACATAATGAACGGTAGAGATAAGAGCCTCACAACTTCCTTGTGTTTGGGGCACAAGTGGGTAAGGTGATAATCAATACAAATATTGCAAGGAAACTTCACCTTGCTCATTTCTTTCTTTCCCTCACCAGTATTATTGTTCAATCTATCATTGTTAACGTTGTCCTTGGGTCTATTATTATTATTTCTCCCACCCTTACAATTGTTACCATGTCCTTTCTTTTTATTCCTTCTTGGTTGTTGGTTACCATTCAGGTTGGTCAACGACTGCACATAATGCACATTCACCAATTGAGTGGGAGTGGAGGACACAAATGAAGCTTGTCCTCCTACATACTGTATTAGAGATAACTCTTTCAGCTGGCTTGTCACCGAGTCTATAGATTTAACATTTGTAGAGCCTATAATGCCATCGGCATGCAACACAAGCTTTTGTCTAGGGTCATAGTTTGACCTCAATGCATCAGAAATAATTTCATATAACATCTCATACTAAGCATGTATGAGATCTAACTACTAGTATTTAAAAATCGATTCTTCCTCTGATGTTACCCTAGATGTAGAAACATCCTTCCAATATAAGGCAATAAATACTTAAGAAACCATTCCAACAGGAACTCTGGAGGAATGTAGGCTTTGATCAACCTCTTCCTTCTACGCCACTGTTGGATGTGATCCAATATATGGGTAGCTTTGTCCTAGTAGAGGACCAGCATAAGTTCTATGTCAGCATCATAGTGAACCAACAATTGGAAGTGGTTGAGAAAGACTAAAACTATATGATTAAAATTCCCTTACGTTCCCCTCGGTAGATCTATGTACCATTTCGTTGCATCCCCCATGAGTGTGTGTTGAAACTATATTATACTAATAGAATAATCATTAAGGGAATTGGAAGAGCACCAAAGATGAAAAGTAGTGATGTGATCACCAGGATCCTCACCAGTCTTGCCCTCAAATTTTAGAAATCCTAAGGAAGCTTGGTTGGGACGGGGGGCCATGTCAGGTCATAACGCACTGGGTCATTCATTTATCTTGACAAGTCTAGAAAATTCAGCCTGGAAAGAAAGGGAAGTCAAGGTTGTGGCATCTGGACCCAAGTTCCCGGGAAATATTGATGTTGGGGAATCACAACCCATCCATGGTTTTAGTATGTGCCATGTCCTTGTCTGGGATTGTAAAACCTCCCTCCAAACTAATTCATAAGGGGTTGGTTGGGAACCATTCTAGTAGGAATGCTATAATGAGGGTTGTAAATATTTCCCCCAACCAGAGTAGCTCCAGGTTGGGGGTTTCTCAAAATATGAAACTGACCTCCCCTGGGTGGGAATCCAGAGGATAGAGGTGGATTCATCATGCCAAACGTGTTGGTTGGAATCGGTGTGGAGAAGGCAGGTGTAAAGGACAAAACATAAGAAACAACTTGTCCACTTGGTTGATTACTCCATCCAGGAGCATTAATACTAGGATTAGAACCAGTATGAAAATGAGGTTGGATTCCAACCATATGAGTCATTTGGGGAATATGGGCACCACCAAACGAGAGTGGAATGTGTGGAGGATCCATGCCCCAAGTCCAATACTAGGATTTATATTAGTTGTTGGAATGGAGGATGAAAATTGTGATGCGAGATTCGATAAAACATAAGAGAAAGGGATAGAGGCCGAAGGAATGGACTGATTATTGTACCTAGGTGTACAAAAAATAGACCCAAAATGGTTTTTCCCTATAGGTTGAGTAGCAAGCATAGGTTGGACATGAGTGATGACTGGACTATCCGACATTACAACCATAGTGGTCGAAGGCGTAGAAGGAGTTCCATTAACTATGGTAGGTATGGGAGTCAAAGGTCTCCCAATATCTTTTTGACCTAACTTAGTACTCACACTTGTATGATCACAAGTCTGGTAGGTGGAGATGTGTGTACCACGTTTGATAACTTCACACCTTTTAGAAGGAAAACACTCAAGATGTGGTGGTAACTTCAACAAACGATGAAACCTGTGAGGAAGCGAGTCTGGATCCACGATGACTCAAGAAATGAAATATAAAAACAAATCCTAAGGCCAAATAACAATCAAAGAGCACACCAAAATAAACAAAAAGGCCAATATGCACACAAATAGGATAAAGTGGTTGAAAGGGGCCTCCCTCACTAAAGTAGTTATTCCTCGCCTAAGAGGGGCCTGCGACTCCCTTCAAAATATCGAAGGTGTCATAATTAGTTATAAGGGCCCTCGTGGGCTTAACAACGTAGTCGGTCAGGTCCCCCATAGAGGAAATCCTCCATAAAGACTGTGTGTTGTCTGACCCTTATCTGACTTAGGGTACCTGCAACATAACCCCTGCAAGTAACCTATGTGGCTACATATGTCAAGCAACTAAATCCACCATGATATAACCATTGTGCAGGAAAACATTCATAAGTTAGGTCCACTGTATGGGCAGAGTAACGAATCCTGTAATATCGAAAGCAACGCCTCTAACAGAGGTAAAGGTACTAGCAATATCCCCATATATGAATAGATCCCTAGAAATATCCTTGATGCTAAGAAGGTATTAGAGGGATATCTCTGTAACCAACTTTGTGCGACCTCATACTTAACTCCGGTGTGAGCGGAGCCTCTTGACATCACCAATTATACAATGGATTTCACCACTTCCTTAGTCAGACACATATGTTGAGTTTAATATCCTTGGAGAATTTTACTCACAAAATCCTACTCCAGGGCTCTATATCTTAAGCTAGTTTGTGCACCCTGAAAAAATAAAAATATTTCTAATCAATTTTAAATTAATCATCATTACTTTTAGTGGCTTTGTTTACTCAAAATATGTGGTTGTGAAACTGATGGTGTGATGACTCATAAAGTAAAAGAAATGAATATGAACATAAATCTAAGTCCTAAACTTCAATTCTCAAAAGATGATAAGCTTTTCAAAATGTAACTTTCAATTCAACTCTGCAATTTCAAATAAGATGCAATATTTCCATACATGTATCAAGATCAATAATCAAGAACCCAAAAGATTAAATGCCATAATGAAAAAAGTATATTTTTATTATTTTCAATATAAAGAAATGAAAATGCAAGGACTAAAAAACAACTTGATATATAGACCCTATTGTAAGCAAAAGAAAAAAACCAAGCAGGATATCAAGAAGCAAACACCCAGCCCAAGATGCAAGGACAACCAATGAAAAAGATGATGAGAAAGAAAAAGCACCCGAAAATTCAACCAAAGAAAGGTTTCCTATCACTTTGTAGGCACTTAACAGTTATGAAAGAGACCCAAGAAGACTCAACAACCATCAAAACTTACCCATAAAACACCAAACTCAACAATTAATCAAAAAAGGATGATGTATATGACTGTTTAAGAAAAAACCATGTATGTACACACCCTATAGAATGAAAACTCGCGTATGCACGCGTCTTTATGGGAGAAACTTAGATTCAAAATGAAAATAGGTTTTCAAGCAATGAGACGACAAGGAAACTCAAGATAACAGATAGAAATCAAAGGACAAAAACACTCCAAACCCCCAAAAGAAGATTCTATCCCCAGTATGGTCGCTACTTCTATTACGAGGAAAATCACTCTATGGCATGGGGTAAACTAAAACAGACAGAATGAATGCAGAAATAAACTCTAATATCAAGTATTCTATATAAACATAGATGTTAACAAGACAAGATAAAGAGCCTAACTCATTTGGATGTTCAATGAAGACCATCGTTGAACACTCAACTCAATGTTATACACCTGCAACTTGTCCTCAACAACGAAGATACGCAAGCATATGGTGATAATATATAAAGTTAGCACATATAATAGCATAGTCCATCAATATTAATAACAAATATTCCCATGGAATAACAATTCAAATATTTGCAAGACATTCATTGGACGAGAAAAGAGTATTTCTATTAAAATATAATCAACATAAGTGTATGAATGAAAAACTTTTGTGTCAGCTCGTCTCAGAATTGAGAAACTAAGTCCCTTCCAGCTGGGCCTCCACCACTTCAATCCTTCACCCAAGGCAAGATCATATAAGAGAGACAATGAGGTTCTCCATCAAAGAGGGAAGAGTAACTTTTCTCTCAAAGTTGAATTCTTCTCCTTTTCCAGAGCTTGGATATGTCCCATTTATATCCTTCAAATGGAACTGAAGGGCCAAGTCAGAACGTTTCCAGTATATGGAAGGTCAAGGATCATGGATCTTGTGACGTGAATTGGAAACCCAACAAAATTTTTAATTTTTGGGCACAAATCCCGATGTACGTGGGCTGTAATGGTGAAACCTATGTATACACATGTTGTATTAGTGATAGGGCATGTATATGTGGGAAAATATAATTTTTAGCTCTGGGAAGTGAAAAAGGGGACTTCAAGCCCGCATAGGGAAATGGAAAATTCCTTATGAGAAAGTTGCATAAGGTGAGGGAAATCTTGCTATAACAAAAGATAGGGGACAAATCTATGAAACTAGTGGAGGGAGAGTGTTCCCATAAGATATGAATCTTTGAACATCCCTACACCAATATTTTCAATTGTGACATTTGAATCACTGATGAAAGGGATGCTTATTTTAGTGTTGAATATGGAGTGAGGAATGTAGTGAGCTAATTGGTCAATAGTAACCACTTTACGTTGGTGAGGAAGAGAATCACTTTGAATACTTGAGACACAATCACATGTCATCATTTTATATGACCAACTACACACCCCAATAGAACATTGTAATAAAAAAGAGTTTCGACCACTTCAAATTCAATTGAAACATTATTACCACCTAACTTAATGAGAAAGGCAATGATGATTCCATGGGGATTAAATGCATGACCACTATATGCTTTCAATATGGTGGCCAACAGGACAATAGATAGATAACCTAAATCTCTCCAAAAATATAAAGACATGACACACATGGAGGCTCCTTCATCAACAATGCAATGGAATATGTTCATTATGCATGATGAAACTTGGATTTGAAACACAATTTGGTGGGGAATCCTAGGCCTTGCCTAGTTAACATCAAAAGTATTCAGATGAGTATTTGAGGGATCAACATTGCCAATAGTGGTAAAAGATTATTTACATTGCACTAGGAATCTATAAATGACTTTAAGAGTATACATGGAGCATGGTGATTGAGATAAATCTTCAACAATACTATAGTTTTTAGCATCTTGGGCATTGGGATTGTGTGCAAGCCTTCTTAAGACAACTTTTCGGGGGCGAGACACTTTGTCATTGGATTGGTTCTCTATGTGAAAATAACCACCTATATGGGATGAATAATGAGCCTTTGTCGCAAGTCCATTTTAAAAATATTTTTAATTATGAGCTCAGGTTTATATGTGAACATATTTTTCACACATACAAACATCGACATTTGAGGTGTTTCCCCATTGCAAGGGATTTCCCTTAGTTCCCCATTATGGATGTGTAGGGTTAGAATTAACCATTTTTTATTGTTATGGAGAAAAGGGATTCGTTAATACTATGGGTCGATGTTGGGCTCCCCATTGGGTCATATATGTATGAATCTTATCCATTTTAGGACATTGGTGGGTAAGAAGATCTCCATTGCAAATGTTTCAAGGAAATTTGAGTTTGTTCTTCTCTTTAATGTCTATAGCAACAACTTTTGCCTCTACCAACTTTAAATTTTTATCTTTCCTCAAATAATTAAAGGGGAAATCATGGTTTCCAATGGAATATTGCAACCTACTATGTTTCTACCTTAGGAAAGTCACAATCGGTCACGTCTATTACTAGGAAAAACTGTGGCCTAGGTGTCCTTTTGAATGAAAAATACTCTTTGAGGTGTATCATCTTGGAACAAGTCTATATTTTGGCTCAATTAATCTTTACTTGGTGTAGGGTGCCAAATATAAGTATAACATAAATCTAGTTGAATTAAGGAAACTAAAAACAAAAGATGAAGAGTAGTGGAGGAATAAGCATATGCATGTTGCATATTGAAGATGTAAAGGATTCCAAAGGGAAGTTAATACAACCAAGAAAAAGGGAAAATATCGAACAACCTCCATCAAATAATACCAGTAAAAGGAGGATGGGAAAAATATGTTATTCAAGGTTGCACAAGTCCCAAGGATAAAGAAGAAGATACATATAACCTACAAGCCACTGAAATGTAATGTATAAAGTGTAAGGCTATGTTTTTCTTCTAAGAAAGTGAGGAAAAAATATTGGTTGCAAGTGCAGATGAATTAAGGATAATTGTAATAGGGAATAGTTTTATCACAAGAGTATCCTCATCATCAAATTTCTAATGCAGACAAAACCAAGTAGAATATGATGTCCAAAGAGGCTAGGAAGGCCAAGAGTCATGTTTAGGAAGGTCTAGAGTCATTGGGAACAAATCTAAAAGAAAAATTTCTCTCATAAAAAAGGTTCTCTTTTTGCATTATAAACTATTGTCATATGTTGAATAGAGACATTATTAGCTTGTGTTATTATACTTTTTCAAGTTATAAATGGTTCATCATTGATATTGTTATTGAAGCTTGTATGTATGGATATTGTAGTCTATAGACTATTCTTGTGCTCATAATGTCTACACTTACTTAGTTTATGCATTGCTAACAAATTATTGTGAAATAGGTATCTCTTGGTGACTTGTAGGCTATCCTCAATTACTCAGAACCACTGTGGAGTTTGTGAAATATGCATTTGGTGGAGTGTTCTCCCTATTATTTATATTTATCCCTTTGTATCATGTCGTCCAGTTCATAAATCGCTCATTTTTTGGATTATATTAGTTATTAGATTAGTTGTTCAATTAGTTTCATTATGCATTATGCATTTAAAGCATACACCAAAATTATAGTAGGTGGGTCCTTATTGAAAGGTTCTTTCCATTTTCAATGGAAGAATGTATAATTGGGCCCTTTCACTAGTTGAAGATGTGTGGTTTATGTGGGTATTTGTTTGCATCAATAGCTAGTAGAAGTAAAAAAAGAAGAAGATGGCATCTAGGTAGATGTGGAGAAGGAATTCATTTCTATAATGAAAAAGGAAAGACAAGATGTTGCAAAGTGTAACATGAGTTTGATATCATTCCATAGAAATATGGTAAATTCGTTACAATAGAAAAGGTTTGGACATAAGTTTCCAAAAAATGATGAGAAGTTGATGGAGTTTCCCAAACCATATAACATATTGTTTGTTCATTTATATGTAGGCAATGAAAATTGTGTACCAAATGAAATAGATAAGATACAAGGGAATGATGAAATTGAGGAAGTTGAATTGAAATAGTCACAAATGAATCTTATTGGTTTCCATGATATTTTGTATGTTATTATAGAAGAATGTGTATCAAAAGAAAAAGAAAATAAATAAAAAATGATTGATTTTGAATGCATTGTTGTAAAACAAGAGGAAAACCATATTGATGAATGTTTCAACCTAAAATATGAAGAATGAAGTTGTGTTATGATGTCCAAAAAGAAGAAAATTGATGTGGAAATTCCTGAATAACATATTGAATAAGTGACCGAGAAGAAGGTATATTTCATAGTGAGGAATGATGTTGATTTAGTGTGCAGAAGTAAAGTCAAGAAAACTAAGTACATGAAGAATGAAGGTAATAATTATGATTGAGTTTGTGGAGTTAGTAGAAAAAATAAAGCAATTCTAATTGAGTTTTAGTGGCAGGATGATGTGGTAGTAATCTTAGTTTGGCTTGAATACTTTAGGAAGTAAGATCTATTAGGAATACAATTTTGAAGATAATCAAACTTGATACATTTGAATAAATTATTTTTTACAAATATGATGATCGATATAGAGAGTAGAAGAAGATAAAGTAGAGACAAAAGGAAAATGTTTCCAGAAACCTTTGAGTAGGATGCTCAAATTTTCTAACTGGGAGATTTTGATGTAGGGGAATCCCTAGTTCAAAGCTATTATACATTGAATTTTTTAGCCATGATGATGTAGATCATTTTGGTAGTGTTTAATTATCCCATACTTCCAATTAGGGCCTTGTGCATGCATAATTTTTGTTGGTTGTGGAGCCTGGTTATCTTCCTGATTTAGAGGTCTTTCTTTTAGTTGTTTTTATACCCGATGAAGACTGTACACCCCTCCACACAAGGGGGATTTACCCCCCTAGGGGACTGGGGTCCTGTGGGGGTTTGAGGGAGAATCCCCCGAAGAAAAAATTGCCTTGTAAAATATTGTAATTTCGTAGTCAATCTGGACCGTTCATTATAAGGTCGTAGATCTGACTATAGAAGTTATTTTAGGGATTTTTTCCCTAGAAGGAAACCCTCTTTTATGAGGGAATTGTATTGCAACTATGTATATTTGTGATTATTGTATTCTCAAGGAGGAGACTGTGAGATAAAGTAGGGGAAGTTACAATGGGTGTGTTGTAGGTTGTATCCCTTCATTTTGCTGGATAATAAAAAGGAAGGACCTAGAATTTTTTATGGTGGATGTAGCCCACATTGGGTGAACCACATATATCTATGTATATATTGTATTATGTATCTTATGTGTTTTATTTCCACATTTGTCTTATTTTATTTCTCTGCAATCTTGTTTTTCTAACAACTGGTATCAGAGCGAAATGTAACTCGCAGGAAAGGAGAGTTCCTGGTTTGAGTGGGAGAAATGGCGGAAGATGGAAAGTTTAGGGTCAAGAAATTTAACGGCCAAAACTACTAGTTATGGAAGATGTAGATGGAAGATTATTTATATCAAAAGGATATATTCCTACCATTGGGTGGAATAACAAACAATTCAACAACCATGAAGGATGAAGAATGGGAGGTTCTTGAAAGAAAGGCACTAGGAATGATACGACTAATCTTGGAAACGTCAGTGAATTTAAATATTTCAAAAGAAAAGTCATTGAAGGAGTTGATGGATGCATTGGCTAAATAGTATGAAAAACCCTCAACGTCCAATAAGGTATTTCTAATGAATATATATATTATTTAATATGAATATGTGAGAAGGTGGGTCTGTTGCAGATCATTTAAATGAATTTAATACGGTTACTAATAAACTAAGTTATGTAAAAGTGGACTTTAATGATGAGGTCATGGCTCTTCTAATCCTGTGCTCATTGCCAGAAATATGGAATGGCTTGGTCATGGCTGTAAGTAACTCTATCTCTGGTTCAAACACTCTAAAATTGATGATGTTGTTGGTGTTATACTTAGCGAGGAAATGCGATGGAAAAGCGCAAGTGAGACATCAGGTAATGCATTGACTATGGAGAATAGGGGAAGGAAAAAGGATAGAGGGAAGGGATCAAGAAATCATGGGAATTCTAGGAAGGGCAGATCAAAATCTAGACTGGGAAAGATAGAGTGTTGGAATTGTGGGAAGAAAGGACATCCGAAGAAATACTGCATAGCTCCAAATAAAAAAAGAGATGGACAAAAAGAAAAAAATAAAGAATAAAATGTAAGAGGTGATGTGTTACAGGATGCTTTGACTCTTTCTGTAAATAATATTTATTAGTCTTGGGTAGTATATTTAGAGGCTTCATTTCATGCCACACCCCATAGGAAACATTTTCTAGATTATGTTCAAGGTGATTTTGGAGAGGTTCATTTGGGTGATGATGCACCATGTAAAATTGTTGGAATTGGTATGGTACAAATAAAACAAAATAATGGAAACCAATGGTTTTTGAAAGAGGTAAGATATGTTCTAGATCTAAGGAAAAATCTAATTTCAACTGGGCAATTGACAAGTGAAGGTTGTATATCTATATTTACATATAAGGTGTGGAAGGTCACCAAAGGATCATTGGTGATAGAAAAATGAGAGAAGGTAGGTACATTGTATTTATGTACTGGTAATATTGACTCTTCTATCTCTTTAGATTCTATAGGAGTGGATACAACACTGTGGCATCATAGGCTTGGACACATGAGTGATAAGTGGATGCAGATACTTCACAAAAGAAATTTGTTGCTAGAAATTAAACAAATTGATTTGGATTTCTATAAGCATTGTGTTTATGGAAAACATAAGAGAATTACATTTCTCAGAGTCGAAAAAGGAAAGAAGAGTGAAAGGTTAGAGCTTGTGCATACAAATGTATGGGGATCAGTTTAGGTATCATCTTTTGGTGTCTCTCGTTATTATGTTACTTTTATTGATGATGCAACTAGAAAAACTTGGGTTTATTTCATTCGAAAAAAAATGATGTTTTTGATGCTTTTTAGAAATGGAAAGCTTTGGTTGAGATTGAGATAGGAAAAGGGTTGAAGTGTCTCAGATCAGACAATGGAGGTGAATATTGCGACAACGAGTTTGATGATTATTGTTCATACCATGGGATTCGTAGAGAGAATATAGTTCTAGGAACACCACAAGAAAATGACATATTAGAAAGGATGAACAGGACCATCATGGAGCATGCAAGGGGTATGAGATTGCATGCGGGGTTGCCCTTATAGTTTTGGGAAGATGTTGTAGATATTGTTGTTTACTTGATAAACAAAGGACCTTCAAGTTCTTTGGATGGTGGAATTCTAGAGGAGGCATGGACAAGTAAAAAGGTAAATTATTCATTTATGAAGACTTTTGGTTGTGAAGCATTTGTCCATATTGATATAGAAAATAGAACAAATCTTGAAGAAAAATCCAAGTGTACCTTTATTGGATATGTTGTTAATGATTTTAGTTATCGCTTATGGGATTATGAAAATCAAAAAATCATTAGGATTAGAGATGTAATATTCAATGAGAAGGTCATGTATAAAGATCACTTGCAGGGAAGGAAATATGAAGAAGAAAAAACAGAATACACAATGCTTGATGAGATCACGGAAAAAGAAATTCCAAAGGTACCAGAAAATCAAAATTTACAACAATAGGAGCAATAGGTACCTCAAACTGCTACAAGTATTGTTAGAATATCTATCAGGTTAAGTAGACGCCCTGAATGATACTCTCCTTCATTGTAATATTTATTGTTGACTGATTCTCGTGAACTAGAAAGTTATGAAGAGGAAATGTAGGTAGACACTAAAAGGAGGTGGGAGCAAGGTATCAAAGAGGAAATGGTTTCGTTGGTAAATAACCATACTTGGGACTTGGTTCAATTTACTGTAGGAAAAAGAGCATTACAAAATAAATGGGTTTACAAGTTGAAGGAAGAAAATGGAGGCAAACAGTCGTACAAGGATGGATTTGTTGTAAAGGGGTTTGCACAAAACAAAGGTATAGATATTTTTGTTCTAAGACTTTTGCGATTATTGTTTTGTTCAGAGAGTGCTTTCGGATCCATCGCATAGGTTTCATGTTTTTCGACGTTTCAGACCAAACTAGTGTGGTCCATCATCAGGAAAGCATTTTTTGAAAAATGAAGGAAAAGAGAATATAACACATATATAAATACTCAAAAACTTATTGTAAGGAGCCGACTTATTGAAATAATTATAATTTTTAGTTTACAATTGTTTGTTTAATTAATTAATTAATTGTTTTAATAATTAATTACCTATTTGTTTATTACTTTTTG
>JZKD02S1205768.1:113645-145864 GCA_000966675.3 Picea glauca
ATTATATTAGTAATATTATTTTATTTATGTTGGCTTTAGGCCATTAGTTGTAATTATACCTCCTAGTCTCCTATATATACCAAGGAGACATTTTCATTTTGAATCATCTTGTACTAGAATATTTAAGTGGGGTAAAAGGAGGTTGCCCCCTCAAAGAGGCTTATTATATGAAATTATCTCTTTTTCAAGGCATTGAGTACTTTTTCTGAGTATTTTCTATGCTATATTGATATTTGGTTCTTAACACCCAAATTCAGCAGTCGGTTCTAGCTTCTTCCTGGCATCCTTGTTCACATGCACAAAAACATATGAGCCAAAAAAATTTAAATGCGAAACATTAGGTTTCTTACTAGTAAAAGATTGTTCAGGTGTACTCATGCCAATTACTCTATGAGGACAACGGTTCTGCACATAAACCATAGTATTGCATGCTTTTTCCCACAAATGCATTGGTAGGCCCTGATCATGCAACATCGCTCATGTTGCACCCACGATCGTTCAGTTCTTTCTCTCCGCGACCCCATTTTGCTGTGGGTTATGAGGCACTATGAGTTATCTTCGAATTGCTTCTCTGCTGCAGAAGTCTTTGAATTCGTTAGAGATGTATTCTCCACCATTATCACTCCTTAGAGCCTTCACTTGCTTCCTCGACTCTTTCTCCACTAATTCTTTAAACTCACAGAACTTTGAGAATGTTTGATCCTTCTTCTGCATGAAGAATATCTAGCATTTATGAAAAAAGTCATCAACAAAAATAACATAATACCTATGTTTTGTTGTTGAAGAAACCAAGAATGGTCCACACACATCCGTGTGAATTCTCTCCAGAATCACCAAAGCACGGTTCTCCTTTTCATGAAAGTTGGACTTTACATACTTCCCCAGGGTGCACCGATTACACTGATCTAACTGAGCAAGTGTTCCCATTGGAAGTCTAGAAGATATTTGCCGCATGATCTTCAAGGCTCCATGATGAATATGGCCCAATCGCCCGTGCCATAATTCACCCTCATCCTGCCTCACCACTTTTTATGCCTTGCCTATCATGGCACCACAACCATCTACCTCCAGCATGTAGAGATTCTTAACTCGAATCCCTATCTTCTTGACTTGACCCATTGCTTTATGTCGCAGGTAGGCTTTACCACTGCTCAAAACAACATCAGAGCCTCTGTCCTCCAACATTGCGACTGAGACCAAGTTTTTCTTCAGACCTGGAACATGCATAACATTTTTCAATTGAAATGGTTTACCTGACTCCCTTTGAAAGGTAATGGTACCAATACCAGTTGCATTGTATTGTCCATTGTCGCCCATCTCTATATGCATTCTGAGATATTTCTCCTCCAAGTGAATGAAAGTCTCTTTATCTCCCATGATGTGGAATGAAGCGCCACTATCCAAATACCACATCGATCCAGATGCACTTGAATCCATGCATGCGATCAAAGCAAAGTCAAGCTCAAATTGCGAGACAAGAGCCTCACCAGTTGCAGATCCAACAACCATCTTGTTCTTCTTCTTTTGTGGACAGTTAGTAGCAAGATGCCCATGTTCGTGACAGTGAAAACACTTTACTTTGGAAAAATCTAGCTTCTTGACTTTAGGCTTGAATTTTGGATGGAATTTCTTCCCTTTCCCTTTCCTTGCCTTGGCAGTCAAAGAATAATCCTCTTCATCATCATGCTTTGATGAAGATCCATCTCTGGTGTTCCGCCTGAACTCCTCTTGCACTAGATCTGACCATAGTCGTTCCCAATCCGACAATTTTTCCCTTCCATTGACAGAGTCTTGATAACTGTGCCAACTCTTGGGAAGCCCTAGGAGCGCCAAGCTCACCATATCATTAGCAATTACTGTTATTCCCACACTTCCAAGCTCATACTGACATTGGACAAACTTCGTTAGACATTTTGGAATGGTGTCGCCTTTCTCCATCTTGATCTTCTTGAGTTTATCTTTGAGCGCCAATTTCCTATGGTCGCTACTGTTTTGGAACAGATCTGTCAAAACCTTCCACATTGCATGTGGTGTGGTTTTCCCATGGAGACTTGAGATAATGTGGTATTTTACTCCTTCCAGTAGAATCCTCCTCGCCTTCACCACTTTCTTTTGCCATGCATCAAGATTTGCAGTATCTGTCGCATCCAGCTTAGGAACATCGTTGTCAATGTAACCCTTCAAGCCATTGTCTTCGAGTACTGCCTCCATCTTGTCCTTCCAAGCAATGTAGTTAGAGCTGCCCTCGAGTGCATACTCCAACCTCAAGCCATTGAAAGACATTTTCGATCTTGAATCAATTGTCACACCAAGAAAATCTTGCAAATTCGATTGTTATCCAACACAAAACTCAACTCTTGCAATCCCTCTTCCCTGGGAGGTTTGCACCCCACCTAAGAGTAGCCTGAGGGAAGTTCTCACCTTGCCTATGTGTAACCTGCGAACTTGCCTGGGAAGTTCGCACCCTACTTCACTGTAGGGTGAGGGAAGTTCGCACCCTGCTTCATTGTAGGGTGAGGGAAGTTCGCACCCTGCTTCACTATAGCCTGTGAGAATGCCAATGAAGTTTGCACCCTGCCTTTGTCTAGGGTGTGAGAATTACTGTTCCTGAAAATGATAGTAGTTTTCAATACTAGGGTTCGCACCCTGCTAGAGACGGGACCTATGAACACAAAAAAATGTTTGCACCTAACTTTCGTAGCTTCGTGGCCTCCATGGCTTTGATACCATGTAGAAATTTCAATACACTTAATGTATTTCTTGCGATTTTCTTAATCTAACAATTTACGCCACTGTTAAATACATAATCGCTTCTACTATTATTCTTGCAGAAAATTAAACCACGATCACAACCATAATCATAAAGTGAAATATCAAGAACACATAACACAAAAGATTTTCCGGGAAAGCGTAAAGATAAAAACCCACTATCATATATTATGTATATCATGAATCATGAAACAATCTCATACAAAACTCTAATCCAAGAGCTCTCAGTACAATACAATCATCTCACATTGGCATACACAAATCAACAAATACATGTGCTAATTCTTGTGTCCAGACAGCTTGCCTCCTCTGCACAACCTTTGCAATTTGAATTCTCACAATGATCATCAACAAATTGCCTAGTTTTCACATGCTCATAAGCATATCCACTGCATGTGTGATCAAATCACAACTGATAGCCAAACTATCTCTTTCACCTGTTATCTCAACTGGGTCTCCACTGGATCTGACATGCATGTAGTTAACTGTGGTGAATCTTCAGTTGCATGTGAGTTCACTGATTAACTGAACTCTCACTAGTGCATGTTTAGTTACAACTAGTACAACTAATCTTAACTCACTTAACTACACTTATAATTCTGTTACAAATCCAACTCACTCAGTTATGAATGAAATAATAGATTAATATTTATTGTCTAATAATTTATTTAAGGGAAAAGTAAATTAGACACATGTTTCTTGTTGACTTTTCAATACAGTGGGAGTTGTGAGAAGGTATATGAACAATCCAAGTAAAGAACATTGGGAGGCAGTAAAGTGGATTCTTAGGTATTTGATAGGTACTTCTACTCATGCATTATGTTTTGGAGGTTCAGACATTGTTCTACATGGATATGTTGATTCAGATATGGCATGTGATAAAGATAGCAGGAGGAGCACCACAAGGTATGTTTTTATTATAGGTGGAACAACAATAAGTTGGATTTCAAAAATAAAAAAGGTTGTTGCACTTTCAACAACAAAAGAATATTATGTTGTTGCTATAGAGGCTAGTAAACAAATGATTTGGTTACAGAGGTTTATGGAGGAATTGGGAAAGAAGCAGGAGAGTATCAGGTTGTACTTTGACACTGAGAGTGCGATTCATCTTGCAAAGAAATCATCCTTCCATTCAAAGACTAAGAATATATAGATCATGTACCATTTCATATGATCCGTCTTGGAAGATGGACATTTGAAGTTGGAAAAGATACATATTAGCCATAATCCTCCAAACATGTTAAAAAAGGGAGTAACCAGGGAAAAATTGATTTCCTTCTTAGTTTCAGTTGGCCTTCAAGCATGAAGGTGAATATGATAAATTTGCCAGGTCCAAGGTGGATCATAGTCCAGTAGGTACAACAACAATGGAGTTATTGTGATCACTCTCCAAGTGGGAGATTGTTGGTTGTGGAGCCTGATTATCTTCCTGATTCAAGGTCTTTGTTTTCAACTGTGTTTATATCTCATGAATACTATACACCCCTCCATGCAAGGGGGGCTTGGACCCCCAGTAAGGTCCAAGGGGATCATCCCCCCGGTTGGTGGGTTTGAGGGAAAATCCCCCAAAGGAAAATTATCTTGTAAAATATTGTAATTTCATAGTCAATTTGGACCGTTCATTATAAGGTCACAAATCTGACGGTAGAAGTTATTATCAGGATTTTTTGCCTAGAAGGAAACCCTCTTTTATGAGGGAATTGTATTGTGGCTTTGTCCGTGTGTGATTATTGTATTTTGAGAGAGGATACTGTGAGAGAAAGTAGAGGAAGTTACAATGGGTGTGTTGTAGGTTGTATCCCTTCATTTTGCTGGATAATTAAAAGGAAGAACCTGGAAATTTCTTTGGTGGACGTAGCCCACACTGGATGAACCACGTATATGTGTGTCTCTATTGTATTGTGTATCTTCTATGTTTTATTTCTACATTTGTCTTATTTTATTGCTCTGTGATCCTATTTTTTTAACAATTTTCCCTTCGTGTTCATTTTTGTAGACATTGTAAAATTAGCAAAATAAAAAGACAATGTTATTTTGGAAAGATTGGTACTCTTAGGAGTATAAATTTGAGAATTATATATAGGATTGTATTTAATGTTGGAATATTTAGGATAGCGTATTTGTTTTCAACCAACATCCAAATTAAAATCCTTGTGTACATTTCTTTGAGGTAGTGAAGGTATATTTCTCACTGTGAGTTAAAAGGAAACTTTTGGGTATTTGGTAGAACAAATATTTTTAGGGTTCAAGTGGGAAACATGGAAATGTGGAGCAATGGATAGCATAGAAATAATAAATCTTCAATTTGAATCACTAAATTTGAACAAAAATTGAAGCTTGGGTGTGCATTTTTGTGTAGACAAGGAAAATAGTGCTAAAACATGGAACATGCGAGTTTTTGGCAAATCATTATAAACAAATGAAGATGATATGAATAATACTAAAACATGGGTTTGATAAAAAAATGTTTCAATATTCAACTTGGAAGTTGTGTTTTTCATTTAGCATTAATTACATGACCTAGCATACATTTCATTGAGGCACTCATGTAGATTGTTTACAATGTGAAAATGCTAAAATTTGAGTATTTTTATAGAGCCAAAATATGAAGGGATCAAATTGAAAATTTGGTGTTATAGGAAAGTGTGCAATGAAAAAATATAGGGTTTGCAAGTTACAACACTCAAATTGGACTTCTAATGAATTTAGGGTGGGCATTTTAGTGACATGCACAAAAATTGTCAAAATTGAGTTAAAGGTCAACTTGCAAATGAAGATGATCTAGAGAATTTTGAATTTTAGTTTTTTCATCCACATATAAAACTATAGAAATATATTTTCAGTTTGATCATAGCAGTGTAGCATGCATTTCCCTAAAGAAATGGAGAGAGAGAGAGAGAGAGAGAGAGAGAGAGTCTTTTTTCTACAATGGAAACATATAAGACTATACTACTTTCTTTGTATCCAAATTTCCATAAGCATCGAATAAACAACCCATTATTATAATTATTTTAAGTTGTTAAGAGTTGAATCTTGGACTATGTGAATGCCTTTGTTGTGTTTATTTTGATATGTTGGCCTAGGATTACATAATTTATTTTCCTTTCATTAAACCCACCTCATTTGTTGATAGACTTCCCTTTTTTGGGGGCAGTTTTGAACAATTTTGCATTAATTACACAAATGGCATGTTGAAAGAATATTTCATTCAGGTCAGTAAATAGTACTATCTCTATCAAAGTATTAGTTGTTTGGTGTGTAAGGCATGTTTTCATTACATCTTAAATTTTGACTTAGCCAATTATCTGTTTAGTTTATTAGTGAGGTAAAATTCTTCCTCTTTCCCTTGTGCTACTTACATTTTTGGTTTGTATGGTACAATGTGTGTTTAAGGTTAAACAAAATCACTCCAAAAGAGAAGAAATTTTCCAGAGTAACATTGACCATCTTCCAGCATTGAGTCCCAAGTTTAAGGTATTTCACATTTTACCATTACCAACCCTTACTACTTTTATTTGAAATCCTTGAATGTTAGGTAGAGGTGCTTTGGAGGTGTCATCATTTGGTTAAAGTGATATACAATGAGTCCTTTTGTTAGCTCTTGATTTTATATCTATTGAAAAATTATTCTCTATACCTTTAACTCTTAATGTTATATCTATTGAACAATTATTCTCTATACCTTGAATTATTGAACGATTATTAATGTTATATCTATTGAACAACTATTATCTATACCTTGAATTATTGAATAGTTATTATTTACACCTTAAACTAATTCCAATATTTGCTTTCCCATGTATTTTAAACATTTTCTTTTATATATAAGATGTAATACATAGTTATGATTGATTTAAGACCTAGAAGACAACCTCTATAAACTAAGGAGTTTCTTATGCTTAGTATATCAAGTATGGATATCATTTTAGAGTTTAAGTGCATTTCTTCTTTTTCTTCTCATAAAACCTTACATCTCTAGGGCTAAAACTAAATATGTGTTCAAGGACCCTTTTCAAGTAAATAATATTGTCATTTGTATTCTCCTAAAACCTTCCAAAACCTTCCATCTCTAGGTTAAAACTTAAAACTTAAGATTTGTTCAAGGACCTTTTCAAGTAAATAATATTGTCATTTGTATTGTAGGAATTTCAACAAATTATTAATCGTCTAGATGGCTAACGGTATGTTTTTGTTATCTCTCCTTTTATAAATTATGTTATGATTTGACAATTTTTCATCTATTTTTATAATAATTTATTACAAAATTATATCTTAATATTAAACGAAGGTGATATACTTAAGAATGGTCTTTTGATTTTTTCAAAATAAGAGTGGTTTTGGATTAGATGTGAAGACATGCTTGTCTTTCTTCTTTTTTATTTTAGTTAGATAACAGGACACGATATTTGAACTATATTGTTTGGTTAATAACAAACTCTTAAATAATATGAATTGAAACTATATTAACATCTACCAATGACAACAAAACAGAAATATAATTTAGATTAAAAGTATCTTCCATTATTATTATAAACTATAAAAGTATACATTATCAAAAATAAAGTCATAACTAATCGAATTTACAAATATAAAATAAAATAAATAATAATAAGTGATATAAAAAATAAATAAATCATAATCTATAAAGTAAACTACTACATGAAAAAAAATTCTAGAAAAAAAGTAATGTGAGAATTCTCACAAATATATCTACATAATTGCATATTTACAAATTGAAAAACAAAAAAAAAAATCAAATGGATTAATTGATTCATATTCCAAAGATTCTCTTGAAAGAAAGAGGAGAAGAGAGAACATTTATTTCGCATATTTACAAATTGAAAAATAAAAAAAGAGAATCAAATGGATTAATTGATTCATATTCCAAAGATTCTCTTGAAAGAAAGAGGAGAAGAAAGACCATTTATTTCATAGTCTCATCATTTAAGTATTAATAATCACTATATTCATTTTAAATCCTTACAACTTTTAATTTAAATTTACAAATTAAATTTCTTTACTTAAACTCCTACTCCTAAGTTGCAAAGTATGATGATTAGATATCTAACTTTATCACCTCCTTGTAATGATCATACTAGAGATTGCACCACGCTTACTTTTAGAAGTCACAAATTTATTTAAAAGAAAGGATGCTTGGTGAATATGGATATAATCTACTCCGTAGTTACACAATATTTCAATGCTATTTATTAATTATCCATTAATTGTTGAATGTAGTGACAATGTGCACCTCCTAATATATAGTACGCCTTATTATTGTTTATGAAATATGATATTATTTACTATGTTTATTACTTATTAGTCCTTGTCATAGGCGCAGAGGGACTATAGCGATCGATAAATCGTTGACTTCATATTAGTGTGTCCTTTGATAAGAAATATTTCCATATTATGTATTATTGGGACCAGGGAACTGAAAACATCGATTTTTCTATAAAAAAAAAAGTACCATATTTGTCATGATATGATTGGACAAGGGATTGGAGGTCTTATTGCCGGCTTTGCTATTCCCAATATTATATATGTTGGCATATCCAAAGGATTTGATCGTATATGGTCTTTTTGAATCATATATTTTGTTATGTATTCATCGAAGGTGGATTAATGCTAGCATTAATTTGAATGTTTGGTTTAGCATTTTCTGCTAGGTAAATTTATGGCAATGTTTGATACGGTGGCATATCGAAAGTTTGGCTTTCCAATACATTCTCTGGTGTTCGAACTATTGTTACAAAAGATATAATTATTTATTTGGAATACGTGAGAGACCTGCTTGTTGGCAGCCAATTCACTTTTTTCTATTATCCTATAAGTTGCCTACACCTATGTCTTGCAAACATCAAAGTTTTGTCGCAATTTTCAAATAGACGACATTTTCATTTGTTGCGACATTTGCACATTTGTCTTCGTTAAGTTTTCACGATTGTAAGCGTGAAAACTTCTCCTTTCGAAGTCATATTTCGATCACTATCTGAACTGTCATGATCTTTTTATAGATATGCCTACTGCGCTTACCTTTTGTTTATCATTATGTGGCTGGAAGAACTTTCGAACTATGCTCATTGGATATTCTTATGTTGATTGTATAACTTGGTTTGATTGAGTTTGTAAGGCATTAAGCATTTGGATTTACACTTTTTATGACTTGCCTGATCTTTGATTCTGCATAGGGGTTATGATTAATTTTGTTTATATATATGATATAATCCTTATGTTAATCTTTTTATAACTTTTGGCTTGTTAACTATATGAATATCGTTTGGCACCTTGGTTAAACTTTTGTTTATATGAATCAATACATTGATGCATAGTTGATTTTGGTGTTGATTTATATGTCGGATGTTTAAACACTATAGCATAATGTTTGCGCGCATTGGTATACACATTTCATTTCATTGCTTGTACACATGACTTAATGGTTGAACTACTATTATGGAGTGAACAACTATGAAAATTGGCATTTGTACTTGGGTAATGAATGTTATGCATGGTAGACTCCACCACCTTCGCATGCTTGCATTAATGCTTATCCATTTTGCTCGTTCGTTGTTGTTAGCTTGGGTAGCTCTGCTCCTGTGTGTGCTGGTGAAATTCAAACCCTTCCCCTACCATGCATTCAGCTCCATGGCACCAGTCGTGCGAGTCGAACCTTGTTAATGTTTGACAATGCCCGCCAAGATTTGGAAGACAGTGGATGGCTTACCTTCGTGAAACGATTCAAGGGTTTTAACCTTTGTGTAGCACGACAGTTTTCCATGACCTTCGATGGCTGGCGAGCCAAGGTATGCAATATATAGTTAGAGATTGATGAACAGTTTATCAGCTCAGCCATAGGGTTACCTCCTTCGGGATAGCGTTGGTTTAAGAATTGCAAGGTCGAGGAAGTGCAATGGACATTGCTGTTTCTATCCCGCAAAGTCACCTATTGTGATAGAGGTATGCCCGTATCTATGCTCAAACCACGATGGCATGACTTATTAATGCTAGTCAAGAAGTTCGTGACCTGCGAAGGTCGATACAGACTTGTGTTCCTTTACCACCTGCGTCTGCTGATGATTTTTATAGGGTATCCTCTAAACATGCCTTTCTACTTTCGTCGGAGCCTGTATAAGATGTCTAAAAAGTTTAAGAGGCACAAGCTTGAAAACAGCTTGTTCCATCATGGGCTTACTAAGCTCATCGTTGTTTATCATTTGAGCTTGCTGGATGATAGTTGGAAGGATTTCATCGCCCGTAATGGCTTTGAAGACACCGACCCTGTACAGGTTGATAAACCTATGGTAGTTGAAACCAAGCCCGAACTGCTTGTACCCTTACACCTCCTACTTCCTAAACCCTCGACCGACCCTCCTATCAACTTACCCTACATTGTAACTAAGAGCACAGAGGCCATTAAAAAGCCTATGAGAAAAAATCCCAAGGAAAACATTACTGCGAATGCCAAAGGGAAAAGGAATGCCCGGCTCATTTCGAGAATGGCTAATGACAAACCAAAACCCTCTGCTGAGTCAAACCCTATCATCCTAAGTGAGGATTCTGATTCAGATATTGAGCATTTTTTGGCCAGCGAGTACCCCTACTTGCAAGGTTTGTGTCCCGAACCCTCTTATGACTTTGTATCAAACCTACCCCCCTGCTTAAAGGACGACCCTAACTACCCGAGTATTAAATTACCTCATGAAACCCTTGTTCATTTGGCCAAAACCTCGCCTGCTCTGTCTAAACCCACAAATTCACCCTGTGACCAATGCAATTCATGGTTAGAGCAATATTATATTGATGTTTCAATACTCCAATTAAAGATTCAATCTTTGAAAGACCGGATTGCACTGCTAACCAGTCAAAAGGCCAAGCTCCAAGCAGTGGATAAGAAACAAAAGACAACCGGCTCCATCCTGTTTAAAAACGTGGAATCAACCACAGCTGTTGTAAATTCCAAGTTGGCATAATCACGCAGCCTCGTCGCTACACAGGTATGGTTTTGACATTGTTTTGTTTTGTAAATAATCTAGGTTGATATAACGATTTGAATTCAGTTTTAAACAGTTATGTTCACATCTTGAATGGCTCTGTTATATTGCGTGCATTCTATATATAGCTTTGCTTTGAATAAAAAGAAATTTCGATTCGATATACGATCTAATTATTCCCAGTATAGAAATCAATAGATTTTGGTTGGATTTGAGTGATCTTCATTTGAATTTGATTGATTGGTTTGCCGTGTTAAGGTGACAAAATTAATAGTTTGCCTTCAAGTGAATTGGTTTGTATCTGATTTGAAAAAGATTTTTTTCATATTCAGTTTGGAACACAATCGTGTTCGGATTGGATTTTGTTATGGTCCATATGCTATGGTTGGTAAACGATTTGATTGAGTTTGATTGTTACGATTTTGCTCAGATTCGATTTCGTTATCATTGGTATGCTATGACTGGTAAATATTTTCGGGAGGATACTTGTTACGACGCTGTGTCATGTGATGTTCTATCTTTGATTGTTTCCAAGTTAAGGATAATGACTCTCTTTCTTTGATGAAAACATTACGCTCAAATAACATTCGTGCCCGAATCGGGAAATGAACCCGAATCATAACAACTGTGTGAAAATCTTAGCTAATCGATTCGCTCTTATTCTAATTTGGCAAGTTTGTCCTATGAGTCGAGTTCAAATTATAATTGATGCTCTGTATTTTAAATTTGTGAAATGAATTGGTCAAACCCTGTTATAATTCGTTTGACTGAAACGATTGCGATCAAAATCAATCGATCTTGTTTGCTTACTGTGCAATGATTAGCGATTGAAATCTATAATAAACTCTGTTTGATTAATCCTGTTATGATTCTGTTATGATTCAGTTATGGTTTGAATTCGTTCACAGTCTAAATCGCTTGCTATATAGTTATCGTGATAATCCTGTTCGATTCGATTCTTCTATTGATGAGACAAGTATAACGAAGTGATTGCGATTTGTTTTGTTTTCAATTGAATATCAAAATGATCTCATAACAGATGGATTCGATTTGTTGAGAAATGATTACGATGCTGTTCCATATGATTTCATTTACCCGACTTATGACAATAATCGAAACAGAGTATTGCTATCTCTGTATTCGGTTAAATGATGTGGATCCTGTTTGAGTTCATAATGGAATAACGGTTTCAATTTATGATTCGTTCTCAAATAATTATTGGACGTCAATTGAATAGAATTTCTTAAAAGATTTGATTTAATTTCAATTCTTATTCTGTATCTTATTTTAGACTAGCTACAGAATCAGATGATTCTGTAGCTAAGTCTATAGAATTAAATTTTCTATCATTTATTAATAAAAGATCCTTCTAATTTGTTCATTTTTGGTCCTTTTTAGGTGAATTCTAATTGCATGGGATTTGATGTACAGTTTAGAGGATATTTGGATGTTTTAATTTTATTTTAGTTTCCTAGTTTAGGCAACTTTGGGATATCTCCCAGATTTCATGTAAATTGTTTTATAACTTCCACAGGGAGGTTGTACCCTGTGGAAAACCTTTAAATACTTATTATTTTTGTAATAAGGATTATCCTCGCTTGTGGGAGAACCAGGATAATGGATATCTAATAGAGACTGAGACAGAAATTGATGTTCTGCTACAACTTTAGCTTTTCATAATATCAATCTTTTGTTTCATGTTCATGTTTATCAATTTGCATTTGGTTAATGACTACTTTAGCTATCTTAGTCTTTTGCAAATGATATGATTTAATTAATATAATCCATATCTAATTTCTTCCAGTATTTAAAAACATAGCAATTACTTGATTCAGTTTGTGAATGACAGATTTCTCTTCTTCATTAATTGGATTATTAAGTATAAGTTTTTGCATAACAGGTTTACCTAATTACAGAGATTTATAAATCATATAATTGTTATGATTTTTTATATCTTGTTTGTCCTATAAACAAACTTAAAGAGCATCATAGTTGATCATTTATGAGAAGCTTCTAGATTAATCGGTGTGAGTTTCCTTCCTCCGATCTGCTGGTACAGTCATCATACACATGACAAATCTGGAGCGTTTCCAGGTTTGTTTGTTGTTTATTTGTTCAGTATATTTGTTAGTATTTTAGTCAGATATATGTGTAGTTAGTATATTAGATTGTTTAATTTCAGTAAGTTTTATTTCGTGTTCATAAAACTATAAAAAATCAAAAAATATCTTTTACTGTCTTAGGGCAGATTGCAAATGAATTTTTCAGGTTTTATTTAAATCTGTAAATTGTAGATATTATACATTTTGTGAATAAGTTATATTTCCATTAGTAGTTAGAGTTAGTATAGTATTAGTCAGTAGTTTGTATATATAGAAATAGTAGATTAGTTAGTTTGTTTAATAGTTAGTTTTAATTAGATTAGTTTATTAGTTAGTTTTGTTTATTGTTAGTTAGTTTAGTTTGTTTTATTTAGTTTTAGTTAGATTAGTTAGTTTAGATTAGTTTTCTTTTTTTGTTTTCTTAGGACCTTAGATCGGCTAACGGAGCTGCTAAACCCGTCAGGGTGGTTCATTCCAAACGGCTTGGGTTATTAGACAACCCTAGACCGGTTCCACTCTCTCAGTTGACGGACGGTCGATTTCGCCTGTCAACACTGCCGCATTGAATGTTTTTCTTAAATGTTTACCTAATAGGCTTGATAGTGTTGAATGGTTACTTAACAGGCTTGTTACAAGATATTTTCTTCCGTTTTTTAAATTTATATGCTCCAACGGCATTGTTGGTTCACTGGTCCATGCTTGTTTTTTGCATGGCACTGATTTCTTATTTCCATGATGTCGTTGTTCTTGCTTGTGTGTTCGTGTTGTTGCAGTTTGCATGTTTGGGTTTCTGCAATCACAATTGGAACAACATGTTGTTGCTTGCTTCTTTCTTCGTTGTATGTTGTTTATTGTTGCTTGATTCGACTTTGTTGCTTGCTTCTTTCTTCGTTGTATGTTGTTTATTGTTGCTTGATTCGACTTTGCAGGGTTCTGGTCCTGTGCTTGTAGTTGGGCCTTTTGGTTCTTGTTAGCTGGTTTGTTATTTGGTTCTTGTTCTTGTTTGCCTAGGGCTTGCAATGTTCAGAAGCTGCATTTGCGGTTGGATCTTTGGCTACATTTTTTTGCACTACAGTTTGCGTAGAATACTATTAAGATAAAATAACATACTAAAGAATTGTAGGTGATGTAAATTGCATCTGTTACGCATTGAAGTAGAGTTTGTTGGTCTCAAAATATATTTCATAGCTGCCGATGCTTTTTCCATGGATTCTGTGTTACTATGGTTTCATAGTTATGAGAAAGCCTTTTGTTGTGTGGGAGATATAGTTGTTCTCTCCCTTTTACTTTCCTATTATAAACTGCATTTGACTCTAGTTTCTCGTGTTTATGTGGTCATTCGGACCGACCACCATTGGCTTGCATACTTAGCTAGTTTTATGGACGCAGCTTCGCCAATAGGTTCTATCAAACTATGACAGGTCGTGTTGGGTGTATACATTAGGTTTTTCGAATTAGTTTTCTTTAAAAGAAGGCCTCCTGGACAGAAGAGAATGCAATTTATGAAATTATAGGTTTTCTAGATAGCATAAGTTAATGATCGCAGGTTCTGGGGGTGGCGGGCTGAAAATTGGGCTTATGTTGTTCTGTGCCCTGCAAATAGCATGGAGAGATCCGCGATCATTCCGATCGACTGCAGTTCGGTTCCATACTTAGCCAGTTTTATGGACGCAGCTTCACAGATAGTTTGTATTGAAATATGGTGTATACATTAGCATTTTCGAATTAGTTTTCTTTATAAGAAAGGCTCCTAGACATAAGACATTTAAATTTATCAAATTATAGGTTTCCTGGACAGCATAAATAAAACATAAGAAATATGTAATTTTATAAAGTAGATATATACAACATGCACGGAGTCGTCATCCCATACTTAGCCATTTTTTGCATCGCGGGTTCTTGAGGTAGGCGGCTGAAAATTGACAATCGGAGAGTTCTGCGATATACAAATTGACAATCAGACTCGTGGACTATTTTAATTTGAATTTTTGCACTGCAGTTCGCGTAGAATACTAGTAAGATAAAATAACAGACTAAAGAATTGCAGGCGATGTAAATTGCATCTGTTACGCGTTGAAGCAGAGTTTGTCGACCTCAAAATATATTTCATAGCTGCCAATGCTTTTTCCATGGATTCTGTGTTACTATGGTTTCATAGTGATGAGAATGCCTTTTGTTGTGTGGGAGATATAGTTGTTCTCTCTGTTTTACTTTCCTGTTGTAAATTGTGTTTGACTCTAGTTTCTCGTGTTTCTGTGGTTATTCCGACCGACCCCATTGGTTGCACACTTAGCCAATTTTATGGACATGGCTTCGCCAATAGGTTCTATCGAACTATGACAAGTCATGTTCAGTGTATACATTAGCTTTCTGGAATTAGTTTTCTTTAAAAGAAGGACTCTTGGACAAAAGAGAATGCAATTTATGAAATTAAAGGTTTCCTAAACAACATAAGTTAATGATTGTGGTTACTTGGAGTGGCGGGTTGAAAATTGGGCTTCTGTTTTTGTGTGCCTTGCAAATAGCACGAATAGTTCCGCCATCATTCGGACCGACCACAGAAAGGCCTCCTGGACAGAAGAGAATGCAATTTATGAAATTATAGGTTTCCTGAACAACGTAAGTTAATGATTGCGGGTTCTTGGGGTGGCCGGCTGAAAATTGGGTTTTTGTTGTTCCGTACCCTGCAAATAGCATGGAGAGTTCCGCCATCATTCCGACCGACCACAGTTTGGTTCCATACTTAGCCAGTTTTATGGACGCGGCTTCACAAATAGGTTGTATCGAACTATGGTGTATACATTAGCATTTCTGAATTAGATTTCTTTATAAGAAGGGCTCCTGGACAGAAGACATTGAAATTTATCAAATTATAGGTTTCCTGAACAACATAAATTAAACATAGGAAATATGTAATTTTATAAAGTAGATATATAAAGCATGCACGGAGCCCTCATCCCATACTTAGCCATTTTTTGCATCGTGGGTTCTCGTGGTAGGCGGCTGAAAATTGACAATCGGAGAGTTTTGCGATATGCAAATTGACAATCGAACTTGCAGACTATTTTAATTTGAAGGGCGTCATGTCCAAAAAATTTAGCATTCTCGAAATAGTTTACTTTACGTACGTTTTACATACCCTGGTGGACAAAAAACACACAAAAAAAATAGTAAGCATTTTTTCGATCGTGGGTTCTCGGGGTAGCGTGCTCTAGGTTCGGTCTCTATTGTTTTGTGTCCTACAAATAGCACGGAGACTTCCGCGATATACAAATTGACAATCGGACTTGCAGAGTATTTGAACTTGAAGGGCTGGTGCAAAAAAACTAGCATTCTTGAATTACTTTTCTTTACGTACGTTTTACATACGCTCATCAACAAAAACCGAAAAATAGTAGTAACGTTTGTTACATAGGGCTCCATCGCCGCTACCTTTAGCGCTTCCCAATACACATTAAATATGCCTTGAAAAGTCAGAACCGACCAGACAGGTTCGAAAAGATGGGCTTTAATAACTGGAAATATCGAGGACATCTCCCATTAAAATGAATAGACAGGCGAATATTATGGGATTTGGTAATTGTTTTTTGCCTGCGTTTTGAATTTGCGAAAATAATTTTTTTTTGTTTTTTTTGCTTGTGCAGTTTTAGTTTTCTTAAAAGCTTCAGCATAGTTCACGAACGCGTCGCTGACAGAGGCCTTGAAGTCATGTCCCTCTTTAATATTGTGCATTTCGAAATGATGGGCTTTAATAACTGGAAAGCTCGAGGACATCTCCCATTAAAATGAATAAACAGGCGAATACTATGGGATCTGGTAATTTCTTTTTGCCTGCATTTTAAATTTGCGAAAATACTTTTTATTTTATTTTTTTGCTTGTGCAGTGATAGTTTTCTTAAAAGATTCATCATAGTTAACAAACATGTCACCCACAGAGGCCTTGACGTCATGTCCCTCTTTAATATTGTGCATATCTTAGATGTCAGATTTGAGAATCTGCTTGGATATGGGAATTTTAATACGTACTGCTAGTCACTATTCAACGTACATATTCAAAAATATTGGCATTAATAAGTGAAAATATCAAGAACATCTGTCATTAAAGCGAATCAACACAAAATCTACGAAAGAGAATCCAACGTTTGTTTTAAATACTTATTGGCATTTCTCTCTGTCATCAAAGAGTTGCGCTTTAGGCTTCCTTCGTTCTAATGTTCCTGGTCATGAATATGTAAGACAACTTAGAGATGCGATTGAGGGGTACATGAAAGAAGAGAGACTAGTTTTATGTGACGTGAGATTTGAGTAAAAAAAAACTTTGTTATACAAGAGAAACTCAGAGAGGACGAAGAAAAAAGAACAAGTATGTTCTGGTTGGTGTTCTCCCTGTCTTCAATGCTTTGGTTGGTTGAAAAGGCTACCTAGAGATTTGTTCGTTGAAATTCTTTGTTTTCTTGCTAGGAATTGTAATGTATTTTGAGGTCACGTGCAAAATAGTTCTGCATTTAAGTATATAGCTTCTTCCAACCACATAGATTTGGCAAGTGTATCGAATTGTAGAGATTGTACTAGTATTTGTCTACCTCGGAGCCAGGTAACAAAAACTGTATGGGAGGATAAAATGACATATTATCACTACAAAAGTTTCTATTTCATAGTTTGATGACCTGCATGTTGGTCTGGTAGCCGACTTGATAGAAATCTATGTTCTTTGTCAAAGTTTGTTCGGTTTCCTCTGGATGTAGTTGAAAACTCCACATATTTGACGTGACCTCCGAACATTCTAGACCTTTCTGTCGGCCACCATACCTCCACCGTTATGAGGAAATATATATTCTGATGCCATCTGCAACATTTGATACACTATCCAGACCTATGCTGGTGCATTCTGCAACATTTGATGCACTTGCCACACCTCTTCTACCCAAAGAAGTCGCCCAAAGAAGTTATGTACCTCAACAGATTTTCATTTTGCATATGGGTTGGACGTTTCTTTCAATTTACTGTAATAAAGAAAAGAAGTTCCACATACAAATCCTCAGCCAGGCTTCTCAACCAAACAGACGATCGAATATAGAGAGAATACCAGTCACTACCTACTTGAATTTGTTTCCCCTGCCTCAGCTATTGCGACATAAAACGACTCTGTCCACTTTGAAATCAGCCTGAATCGCATTTCTAAGTTGTCTCAGATGTCAAGGGTCAGAAACATTGCAAGGAAAACACCTTAAACCCCAACTTTTCGACGGCAAAGGGGAATTAATACTTGAAAAAGAATGGAATGTTGAATAAGAAGCCATTGCAAGTAGGCCATATTTGGAAGAGACAAGGTATTCAAAAAAATGGGATAGCTGTACCTGGCAGCACCGATTAAGTACAAAACCCAAAATTGATATTCAACTCATTTTTTATGAAGAAAGAGTTTGAACGTCAAGAAAACTAAGAAGAAGCTTCATCAATGTACATATTTTTTATTGGTCGATGGCAGGAGAAATCACAATTGTTTTCGCAAATAGCCTAAGATGTATTTTGTAACCCATCTTATTTGAACATAGAATAATTTTGGTTTACATTTTAATAGTATTTTCCAATTTATGGTATTCGTTTTAATTGGTTTTTGCACCTTCTTCCCCTGTGTCGCTAAACATGAAGGACAAGCTTTTGTTTTTGCTGCCCACTACTTCAATCTAAATAAAACCTACTATGTTCTTTCTTTACATTTTACATTTAAGAATAAGTAATGAGTTACAACAAGGTGGCTGAACTGTTGACGCAATGTTCCTGTGAAGTATGTCGGATATATTGCAGCTTCTTCTATTTCATTATATCTGTGCATATATACTAATATCAGTACTAGTGGAATAAATACAAAAAACTTCCTCTTTGGCAAAGATTAGGCAATTATGTTTGGGTTTGCGGTATTAAACAACTATGTCCATTGTTCCGTCATATACATCTTGCAGCCTAAGAACTTTTGTGGTCTACAATTTATGCTTTAATTACTTAAAGTCACACCAAATTTTGATTGCATTTAATTTAATTTAGATATTGATGTTTATGGAGAGGTGACGTTTGTTGATATCATGGCAACGAATACAAGATGAATATATGAGAAGGAGGTGATCTCATTGACACCACAATGCAAATGCATGTTTCTTATTGAGCTATGTTCATCATGCAGGCAAAAATTTTGTGGGTTCAACGAAATTTGCAAGCCGAAGAGCAGCTTGGAAATTGGGAGATTATTTGCATTTGAAATAGAAACGATCCATTAATATATATTAGTATGAATACTATTCAGATAAACATGAAAAATTTCTCCATTGATAGATACTAGTATGAAAAATATTGAAATAGATATCAAAACTTTGTCTTGGCCAATACTTAGCCAGTTATTTGGGCAGCAAGCCTCGGGTTCGCGCCACCCACCACCTATGTCCCCTGTTTCGTCATAGACATGTTGCAGCCAAAAAACTTCAGTGATCTGCACTTAATGCTTTTACTAGTGAGAACCCAGCAGAGGTTCGAAAACATTGGCATTAATAAATGGAAAAAAAAGGTTTTTTCGACTCTCAGATACTTATCTCTTTTTCCCTTTTTCTTTTCCCGTCCATTATGGCTTTCTGGGTTTATACTTAGTCGTCTTTCTATAATGGGTGGTTGCAGGGTTCACGAGATGACATACCTCTCCATATGTATTTTCACATGACGAATCTGACCGACCATTGTACCTTTCCATACCTAGGAACTTTTATGGCCGCGGTTGCCAAATCGATGCATACGAACTGGCCTTTTCTTCTTCCCACTCGTTATCTCTTTTTGGATATATAATTACTATGCTTTCTATGGTATCCAGTTCCAAAGTTGGCAGGCTGACGTGTCTTCATCTCCATCTATATCCTCACACGACATATCCGACCGACTGTTGTTCCTTTCCATAGTTACCCAATTTTATGCCCACCGCTATGGGGCTAGCGCTTGCGAGCCTAGCTGCTTATCGTTCCTCTATATACATATTGTACTCAAAATATCCATCATCTATAATTGCACCATGGGTTCCTTGTATACATTAACTTCATTCAAAGTATATGTTGTTTCTTTCCATCCTTAGCAACTTCGCGTCCTTCCTGATATACATCAACAATGCTCTTACTAGTGACAAGTGGACACAGTGGTACGAAAGATACTTCCATGATATGTAATTCATGCCTTAACATCTCCATCTATATCCTTGCACGACGGATCTGATCGACCGCTCTTCCTTTCTATACTTAGCCAATTTTATGTCCATCGGTGTGGGGTCGGCACTTGCGAAACCAGCTGCTTATCGTTCCGCTATATACATATTGCACTCAAAACATCCGTGATCTACAATTCCATCATGGGTTCCTCATATACATTAATTTCATTCAAAGTATCTGTTCCTGATTTCCATCCCCAACAACTTCGCGTCCTTCCTAATATACATCAACAATGCTCTTACTAGTGACAAGTGGACACAGTGATACAAAAGATACTTCTGTGATCTGCAATTTATGGCTTAACTAGTAACAACTCAGCAGGGATTCACAAGCATTTTCATTAATAATCAAACACTAGATGTTCTTCTACGAGATACTTAGTTCTTTTTCCCTTCTCTTCTTCCCATGTATTATCTACAATTCCACTACGAACTCCTCTATCCTTTTTCCCTTATTTTCTTCCCGTGTATTATGGGACTATAAAATATGGACATGATATTTTATAGAGCATGCACAAATTCTTCATTCCATACCTAGCGACATTTTGGATCACAGGTTCTTGGGCAGGCGGGATCAAAATTGGGTCTCCATTGTTCTGTGGCCTACAAATAGCACCCAGAGTTTCACGATATACAAATTGACAAGCAAACCTGGGGACTGGCTGAATCAATATTGCACTTCTATTGTTTCGTGTCCTCCAAACAACGCTCCCAGTTCTGCGATATAGAAATTGACACACGGAATGCAGGACTGGCGGGGTGGAAATTGCCATTGTTTACGCATGCTAGTCCCTATGAAGTATCCACGGTATCTAAAAAAAAAATTGAATACTAAATTATCTCTTAGTAGTGACAATTGGACACAGAGGCATGAAACAGTTGGAATTGCACTCTCCACAATATACAAATTCACTGTCGGATTTCAACATCGTTCACTCTTCTGTGTTACAGATTATGCATTCAACTGTTAGGAGCAATACAATTAGAAGGTTTGAGCCTTGCCTCCTCTACGAACACCTTCTCAGCCTGTTTTGGATCCCCCTGTTGTCGGGTTGGTATCTTTAGAGCATGTACAAATTTTGCATTCCATACCTAGCGACATTTTTTATCTCGGGTTCTCGGGTGGGCGAGATCAAAATTGGGCCTCCATTTTTGTGTGTGTTGAAAATAGCACCCAAAATTCTGCGATATACAAATTGACAAGCGGACCTGTGAACTGGCTCACTCAACATTACACTTATATTGTTCTGTGTCCTCCAAACAGTGCTTCCAGTTCCGCGATATACAAATTCACACATGGAATGCAAGGCTAGCGGGGTTGACATTGCCATTGTTTACCGATGCTAATCCCTATGAAGTATCCAATAGAATCTAAAAAAAAAAAATTGATACTAAATTAGCTCTTACTAGTGAGAATTGGACACAGAGGTACAAAACAGGTGGCATCACACCCTGCACAATATATAAATTGACTATTGGGTTCGGACATCGTCTACTCTTCCATGTTACAAATTATGCATTCAAATGTTTGGAACGATACAAGTTGAACGTCGAGGAGATGTGTCTTCTGCAAACACGTTCTCAGCCTATTTTGGATCCTCCTGTTAGCGGGTTCACTAAATGTGCAACTATTGGATACAGTTTCGGGTTGGCATCAAGCTTTGTTGTACCATGGTTCACAAATGTTTCAAAGTATCTGTTGCTACCTCAGTTGGCATCCGACCCTCTGCAATATACAAATTGACTATTGGGTTCACATCTTCTACTCAAAAATTTTGTGATCTACAATTCCACCGCCGACTCCTTTGTCCTTTTTCCCTTTTCTTTTTTCCCTGTATTATGGCTCTTTGGTTATATACTTGGTCGCCTTTCTATAATAGCAGGTTCCAGCATTGGTGGGCTGACTTCTTTATCTCCATCTATATAATCACACCAGGAATCCGACCGAATGCTATTGTTTTCCATACTTAGCCAATTTTATGGCTGTGGTTGTTGGGTTGGCAATCTACAATTCTACTACGGGCTACTTGAACTCGCAAGATTCACTATGCCATGGTTCAAAAATGTGCTTGCTAATCTACATTGGTTATTCTCTTACTAATGACTCTTACAAGTGACGATTGCACACAACAATACGAAACGGGTTCACGAAATCTCCAATTCTTAGTCAGTGTTTCAGGTTCGCGCATTCGAACTCTGTTGCTTCTTGTTCTATGATATACATATTTCACTCAAAATTTCCGTGATTTACAATTCCACCATGGAGTCATTGGTCCTTTTTCCCTTTTGTTCTTCCCTTGTATTATCTCTTTGTCGTTATATACTTAGTTGCCTATCTATAAACGCGTGTTCTAGCTTTGGCCGGTTGATATATCTTTATCTCCATCTATATAATCACACGATGAATCCGACCGACCGCTATTGCTCTCCATACTTGTCCAATTTTATGGCCACGGTTGGTGGGTTCGGGGTTTCGAACTCTACTTCTTGTTGCGTCATGTACATATTGCACTTAAAACTTTTGTGATCTACAATTCTAGCATGAGCTCGTCGAACTCACAACCTTCACTCTACCACTGCTCACAAATGTTTCAAGGTATCTCTCGCTACCTTCCATCCCCACTAACTTCCTATCCTTCCAATTTTCTTAACATACCCTCTTCGATGTTACGTGTATTGCACTCAAAAAGTTCCAAGACTTACAATTTGACCCTCGCCCCCTCACCTTCAACGGTTGTACCTTGCAACCCTATTTTGTAGCGGTTTTTTTCCCCTGCCTGGGACCTCCGTACTTTATTAATATGCAATTAGAAACCTTTCATGCTAACAGTCGACCATGCAGGAACCATCAACATTATCATTAATGGGTGAAAAGCTCGAGCATATATCCCATTATTATGCATTAAACCAAGATGTGTAGAGAGTTTGTCCCTTCCGATTGTTCATCTCGAACATGCGTCGTCGTGTTGGCCCACTCAAGAAATCTACAATGCTTAATCACTCATTACAATATCCACCATGTTCACATTTCTATGTATGCAATTAGTATTGTTTAATGTTAACAACACATCATGTAACAACCATCCAAATGGTCATTAATCAACGAAAGTCTCGAGGACATCTCCCATTCACACGCTTTCAACCAAAATTTGCCCAGGGTTATATTATCCCTTCCAACTTTTCATTTCATTCATCATCTGGAACAAATAAACATTCTTGTATACTTATGGCAGCAGGTCGAGAGCATTTTTGTGGAGATACAGTAAATATGTTCGCACAAGAGGACCAGACCTTCCACTAGTCCAGGGCATACTTTTACTATTCATCCCATTCTGCCCAGAACAAAGTGATTTGGACCTATGGAATCGCTCGTGCAGGATGCGTCCCTGAGGTTTTTGACTGTAAGGAGGTCGTCTCTTGGTGCACCGGAAAATATATTCCAGGCAAAAGAATTATTCCACTGCGCGACCACTCTTCTATTTCTTTTTCACCTCAGGTCTTCTGCGATATGTTAAAATTGCCGAAACCAAAATCGACGTTCAGAGGACAAGACTGCAAGCAGTTTCTAGAAAAACATCATAACGGGTTGGACATCTTAGCCGAACTCCTTGAAGACCCGACAACACTTTCTGAAGATATCACAAGGCTGCAAGTAAGTTCCTTTAGAAATCCATTCCAGGAAATTGCTTGGTTGTTTACAAGAATAACAGGACAGGCATCCACAACAAGCATTTCTCATATAATTATTTATATTTTGTATTTCACAGTCAAGGAACAATACATTTTCGATTGGGGGAACCTAATTTCCATTGAGCTTTGTTCCCAGTTGTCACAATTCAAAGAATCGAATAAATTTTATATGTCATCATACTTGATTTTCGCAATTGTGTATTGTTGTCCGTTTCCAAAAATTTCTCTTTCAAATAAAATAAACGGTGGATTCAACCCAATAACATTCTGGCATGAGGGCCTATGGAGGCACAAGGCCTTCCATTGTTTTTATGAAGTTTTTAATGGCTTTGTCTTATTTTTCAAAGATTTATTGTTAGGCAAGGATGCTCCACAGATGTCTGGCCAGGAAACCAAGTTTTTGAACAAAAAGGGCACACTTGAGCAAGAGGAAAATCATAGTGTCCTCATGGTATATGGCTCTAAGGAAAATCATGCCTTCCTTCCATGCCACATCATGGACACGATGTTTGTTGCAGAAATAGCAAGGCAGTACAACCAGTGGTTGCATTTTTTCCATGACAAGAAAAAAAAATAGTTCATTCCTCTGCCCTAGAAAGTTGGAGACTTTGTGTGCAGAAACATCAACAAGATTGATGAGTTTGCTGCCCATTTCAAGAAATTGAACCTAACGTATGCTGAAAGGATAAAAGGGTTCGACCCTAATGGAATTTTTCGAGAACATTTACTGGGTGTTGGCTTTAACACCTCTTTTATTCATAGACACCTAACCCAAGATAGGGACAGTGTCGACAACAATTCTACTTCTATCGATTGTAATTCATAGACATTGCAAAGCGTGACTAAATTGTACAGAGAACATGGAAAATTATCCGGTGAGAAGAGTACCCAGTCCCCCGCCAACACTCCCAAAAGCACGCCATCATAGAGCATCACTTCTATGGTCCACCCCAGTAAGAAAGAAACCCAGAAATATTCGAACGAAGGAGGAGATAAGAACCCTCCTCGCATAAATATTGATAGTTCTCACAAAATTCCACTAACAAAGAAGAGAAAAAACAATGCAGGGCAGGTGAAGAAACCTGAAATTGAAAGTGGAAAACTGCAACTTGAAATTAAAGATCAACACAAGCAGAAAATTGGGTCGTCCGCGGTGGAAATATCTGACACCGAATTTTTTGACATAGATGAATCCTTTGTAATCCAGAGCACTATTTTTGACATCCAATCTAAAAGCAGGGTCATTTAAAAGAGAGATGTAACAAACAAGAAAGGAAAATCTTGCATAGAGATTGACTTTAGCAAAATGTCGTCATCCCAAATCTGTTCATTTCACCTGGTAACCGGTGACGTTCTTCATGATTCCATTGGAGGAATGGAAATGGATCATGCCAATCTAAAATAGTGCCTCAACGAATTTGAGCAGGCTTTCATCGCAACCCCAGAATTCACCAGTCCTTTGGAAAAAATCATGCCTGCTACCACTGCAGCGAAGATGAAAGTATCCTCTACCCTCCTTTCATGCTCTAGAGCCCTTGTAGAAAATAACATCAACAAAAGAATGCAACTAGTTACTGAAGCCTGGGAAACATCACAAAATTTAGTTTCCTTTGGAAAGAAGGCCAATGATTTGCTGGAACATTTGGAGGCGAATTTAAAAAATGAACAACTTTTCTATGAGTAGGTACTGGCGCCTTTTTCCAACTATGTCATCAACACATCAGAATTGAAAAGAAGACAAGAGAAACTCCCCTCCCCAAAGCGCACCAAAAAAGTAAAAGCATGCTGGCAAAAGAAAGTTGACAACCTGAAGCTCATTGTCAAATCATGTAAACAAGTCATATCAGAAAAGAAAGATTTAGTCACAAGCCTGCTCTAGATGGACTTAGCCAGAACTACCAACGAGGTTCAAAATCCTAACTTAATTCTCAAATCCTTATCAGTCACCAAAGAATCCTTCCAAGAACAAGTTGATATTTTAAAGGGGTTGTCTTTCGAAAATTTTTATGGCATACTTGAACATCGTCTAGATGAGCACGAGCGATGGGTACTAGACTATGCCTCACAAAATGAATAAATTGAACAGAGTCTACATAGTATTTCAATGGATCTAAGGAAATTAGAAAACGACCTTTACGAGATAGAAATCTGGGATGAAATCAACACAACCCCCATGAAAAGATACATCGAAGAATGGTTACAATAGAGAATGGACGACCTCGTCTAGGAAGGGAAACAACCGGTCAACAGGACTACACTGTGCATGGACGACAGCAACAAAAACACATTGGCTTCATAGTAAGTCTATATTGCCATCTTGTTTTGTTTATCATTCCAATTTAATTCTATGCTCTTGTCTTCTTTTCTTTATCAATCCACTTATGTCCTCTTTAAATAAAAAACTGTAACCAAAGACTCACAACTTCCAATTTCTTCTTTTCAGGTCTTCCTGTCTACCGTCGCGCACTTCTTTTTTCGATGTTCCTAATTCTTGTACTTATTTCTTTTTATGGTCTGTGGGAGCCCCAATCCTAGTCTATATGACAAACGCATTTACATTTCCAGAAACATGTAACAGACATTATTAATTTTTGATAGATTCCAAAGAAAACTGATTCGTTAATGTCGTTATTGTATACTAAATTTTGGGTTTCCAGGAACCTTTCTTGTTTGTTCCAAAGAAAACTGATTTGGATATGCTACATTTCTTGTCTTCTATTCTATGCAAATTTCTTGGTCTTGAACTATGTTGATGTAATTTCCCGAGATATGTAACAAACATTATTTATTTTATAATAAGCTTGCATAGTTCGCAAGCCCGCTTGTCGATTTGTATATCGCGGAACTCTCAATGTTATTTGTAGGTCACAGAACAAGAGAGGCCCATTTTTTAAACCTCCAGCCTGAGAACCCGTGATCCAAAAACTGCCTAGGTATGGAATGAGTACTTCATACATGCTCTATAAAATGTGTGCAAATAAAACTAATTTGGCAATGCTATATCTTTTTTGTCCAAGAAAAGCCTTAGTTTTAAAGAAAACTAATTCGGTGTAGCAGATGTTATTACTATTCTATTATATAACAGACATTATTAATTTCTGGTAAATTTATTTACTACGCAACTCCACCTGTCATTTTATCGTGGAATTGTCGGTACTGTTAGCGTCGGAAGTCACTCCTGGATTGCTTGTAGTAGTAGAGCTCGACACCCATCAGTTTTATGTCACGATAGTTTTAAAAGGGTGATCAAATGGAGGTAAAGACTCAAGGAAGTATCATTCTAACTCAGGGACTGGATCTAGCATGTATGGGACAAAGGAGGTCTTGATATAACTTCAGCCAGTGGGTTGATTAAAAGATGAGCAGGTGGAAGACTTAGTAAGAAAGGTGAACAAACAACTTTAGGAAACAGGCTTCCAGCGGTTTGTAGAGGAAAGACTCTGAATGCAAGATCCTCTTGGTTCAGGGTCTCAAGAAACTGAAAGGGGACTTGAATGGATCCTCCAATTCAAAGTCACTCAGCGTTAATAAAATCACAAGAACTGATTAGAAACATCGTAACTGCTACAATGATCCAATCCAACATCATCCTACAACAGCTACACTCGACTGGATCCTCCAATTCCGAGATGTTCTAACACAGTGTAAATAGAGACGTGAAAGAAACTGACATTCATAAGGAAAGAAGTCTCAAAATTCCATGCATAACCAGAATAATAGTGCTTCATTAAAATTCTATAACCGGGAGCCCTGCTCAACCATCGATAGATTACAAAAATACAAAGACCGAGTCTATATACTCATAGAAAATACAAATACCAAGTCATGCTCAAAACATCTCGCTGCTAAAAATACAGGCCGAAAAATAAAAGTAACAAAATAAAGCTACATGCTTAAAGGAGCTTATTTATATACATCCCTAATGCTAATAAAATATTTTACATGGGCTAGGTGAAAGAAAACTTCCACCATATCCATTCAAGCATCTTCCTGGATAGAAGCTCCTTCCTTCTGTCGATGATCACCAGCAGATATTGTAACCATGACAGCAGAACGGCTACACTCTTCAACTTCTCCTCACAAGGTGAAGTTGATATGAAATAGGGAGGCTCCAAGGCATAAAGGACATGCCACTCCATGTAGTCGCTGACAGGGTCATAGAATGAGTGGCGAATTCCAGAAAATGGGTGACAGACAACCTCCTCTGCTACACAGTTGTTCACATGTGGTTGAATATCTCTGATAAGCACAGGTAGGTGTACAAATGACGTAGGCTCATTTCTCTTAGGCATTGGTTTCTCGCTGACTGGCTCTGGACAGGAAATATCTTGCTCCTCTGATTCTTTCTCCTCTTGGAAATCCTACGTTTCCAGCTCAGAACATGATTCATAGCTGTCATAAAAAGGCTGGCCGTTCTGATCAGAAAAAGGTGATGTGGGGTTCTACTGCTCCTCCTCCAGATAATCATCAAAGTTGGGGGGGGAAAGAGCTTCTCCCACTTGTAGAAATGGAACTATCCCCCGCTCCTTCATTTCGACCCCAAATGTAAACACATTCTGGTAAATCTCATGAAGGAAAAGAGAACAATCCTCTTCCACAACTACCTCTTCATCATTTTGAACTGAGACAACAAGCTCATCAGGGGTAGATGTTAATGAGCTTACAAAATCTTCAATAATCTCCTCGAAAGAGCCATCTAGAACATCTTCCTTGGAGACTGGAAGATCCTCTGCATAGTCTTCAGATTTCAACCTTTCTAATTGAGTAGAGAGATACTTCACCTGTTCCCTCAGCTCGCTCAAGGTGTCTTCTTCCTCCCTAGGATTTCCATCACTTCCATAACACTCCTCTGATGCAGACGAATGGGGAGGAGAAATAAATGATTTCTGATCCAGGTCATCAGGATCATCCTCATAGCCTATGTCAGAAATAGCTTCATTTTGTACAGAGTTATGGTATCCCTCACCACAATTATGACAAATCAACTCAGAGGGATAAAACTCCTGACAATAGGCGATGAAAGTTGCATGAAACTCTGAGAGTGAAGAAATGCTAGAAGGGGGTAAAGAATGATACCATTTACGTGCATCCCCTGCTAACAAGAACATGAAAATCTTGAGTAATACATCCTCATGATGTATCTCCCACTGATGCATGAGTTCATGAAACTCACTGAGGTGCTGAGCAGGGTTGTCCTCTTCACGCTTTCCAAATATGGGAAAATAATCGCCCCATTCATTCGGAGAGGGGACAATATTAGGAAAACCAGGAATAGCAGAAAAATTAAAAGGAGCAAACCTGCGAGCAAGGATTTTATCCATATCGGACTAGTGGAGTTGCCAATTGATCCTCGAATCATGGAGTCACCCGGTGAAAGATGCGCAGCTTCAAATGTGCCTGGTCCTTGTTCACCATCAAAGGCTAGATCTTAACATTGATGTTACCCCAGGAAGCTTCTCAGGCTGAGAAAGCAGCTGCTGAAACCTTCTCGAGAAAGCTCCTTAGGGTCAGCTTTCAGGTGTGCTAACAGTAGTCACAGCTAAAAAAGTGATGTGGAAACAATGGGGTCGCCACAGTGGAGTCACCAGGTGCACAGTAGCAATCTTTAAGGGCTCTGATGTCTGATGCACCTTCAAAATCATAGGCTCAATGTCATTCTGCAGAGGGAAAATCTTCAACTTCGTCCCCGAAAACGGCGCCAGAAATGTTAGCGTCGGAAGTCACTCCTGGATTGCTTGCAGGAGCAGAGCCCGACACCCATTATTTTTATGTCATGATAGTTTTAAAAGGGTGATCAAATGGAGGTAAAGACTTAAGGAAGTATCATTCTAACTCAGGGACTGGGTCTAGCACGTATGGGAAAAAGGAGGTCTTGATCTAACTTCAGCCACTGGGTTGATTAAAAGATGAGCAAGTGGAAGACTTAGTAAGAAAGGTGAACAAACAACTTTAGGCAACAGGCTTACAGTGGTTTGCAGAGGAAAGAATTTGAATGCAAGATCCTCTTGGTTCAGGGTCTCAAGAAACTGAAAGGGGACTTGACTGGATCCTCCAATTCCAAGTCACTCAGCGTTAAGAAAATCACAAGAACTGATTAGAAACATCGTAACTTCTACAATGATCCAATCCAACATCATCCTACAACAGCTACACTCGATTGGATCCTCCAATTTCGAGCTGTTCTAACACAGTGTAAACAGAGATGTGAAAGAAACTGACATTCATAAAGCAAGAAGTCTCAAAAGTCCATGCATAACCAGAATAACAGTGCTTCATTAAAATTCTATAACCGGGAGCCCTGCTCAACCATCGATATATTACAAAAATACAAAGACCGAGTCTATATACTCAGAGAAAATCGCCTCATGGAGGCGTGTGCGGTCATCTGAAGCTGGTGTCCCTTCAGCCAAATTCAGATGGATATTTCTCTTTCGGACGCCACCTTAACTGTGCATGGCCCCTGCAGGGGAAGTAGCTGAGCCATTAAATTTCGATCTGGCATGTGCAGACTTTTCTGGTTGGTCGAGGACTCGACATTACCCTTTTTCTTTGGAGACATGGGTACACAGAACCCCCCTCGGGAAGACCACCAGCCAGGCTCTCCATATCTTGCACTTAATGCATGAAGAGAGGTTTCACCCACCTCTTCCTTACCTTCATTTAATTTTAGGCAGAAACCAGTCTTGAGATCGGATCAATGGCACCCAGAGAACGCGATGAACCTTTTGGCGACTGGGCTCGATGCCTTTGGCCCCCTTTGAGCAGCTTTTTTTTTTTTCATTTCCCAGGCGACCACGGGCTGTGACCTTGTGGCTACCGTTAAAGGTGCATTCGTCCTTTCGCTAGTCGGAAATCTCAGCTGCTATGAATGTGAGGTCCCGAGTTTCCTGAAACTCCGATACCCAATATGCCGACCGGATGCCACCTGTCCCAAGTAGATGGATGGTCGAGAATGTTTCGTAATACTGCGGGCCTGACTTTTGGGTGCCTTCGATGCTTTCGATGTTTGGGGCCTCGAGATATGGGGTCCTATCAACATTTCGGGGTTCGAGGTTTCGAAATGTGAAAAAGCGAGGAGCGCTTACCCCTCGAACTCTCGAATTCCGACATGATACAGATGCATGCCGCGCATCTTTCAGATGGAAGACCCAGATAGTATCCACTTAATATAAAAAGGGTTGTCCCCCCTCCGCAAGCTCGCTTGATAAGACCTGGGGCTTAAGACCGTAGGCTCGGCGCCAAAGGCACTTTCGACGTTTCACCGATTGGCGATTTCCACTGCAATGAATAGAGATATTCCTGACTCCTAATAACCGATACACCGACAGGCTTCCATCTGTCCCGGTTGCATCGGATGAGCCAGATTTGTTTTGAGCCATTGATGCTCCCTCTTGCTAAACCCCGGGCAACTTGACAGCCTCGAAAACCCGATGACCATCGATTAACTCTGTAGGTGGATCTCGGCCGCCGATGGAAAAACTTCGCCCACTCGCTCAACTCTCTATTGAAAAAGGGATTCTCCCATGCTGCATCTAGCGCTTCCCACGCAACCAGTAGGTCTGGGTGCTCTCGAGCCCGGGACAAGAATTATTGCTAACAGGTACTATTTGTAGGGTGCGAAACATTGGAGGCCCAATTTTGATGCTGTCAGCCCCAGAACCTGCGATCCAAAAACTGGCCAAGTATGCAATGAGGGATTCATGCATGTTCTATAAAATCTCATCCCCATACTTTATAAAAGTACAAATTTCATATCTATAAAACTAAATATCTACTTTATACAACTACATATTTTATATGTATAATTTATTTATTTATGATGAATTTCTATAGTCCGCAACTCCACTCCTGGATTTTTGTATCACAGAGAACATCGGAGGCCCAATTTTTGTATCGCAGAACTATCAATGCTATTTGTAGGGAAGAGAACATCAAACGCCCAATTTTCGGCCCACCAGCCGGACAACCAGTGATCCATTATAAAAGTACATATTTTGTATGTATAAAACTAAATATCTACTTTATAAATTACATTTTTGGTATGTATAGTACTTTATAAATTACATTTTTGGTATGTATAGTGTTGAGTGAAAAATATGTCACATAAATTCTCAACGATTTAATATCAACCAGGGATGCTCGTAAGCTTGTGATGATGCCAGCACAATATATGCAGGAGTAGGCATCTAACTCTAATCTAAGAAAATTCAATCAAATCCTAACTCTTGCATAAGGCTTAGTTGTTGTAGGCATGAAAACACTAGCTCCCATTCAGGAGGTTTTCTCAGAATGTTTCAAATAACCTATCAACAATCAAGATCATCAAGTAAACACTCATGCATTGAAAATAAACACACTTAAAAAGTCTTAGTTGTTGTAGGCATGGAAACACTAGCTCCCATTCAGGAGGTCTTCTCAGAATGTTTC